>CM076579.1:1364947193-1365249209 GCA_034641835.2 Pinus albicaulis | reverse complement strand
GTAAAACATTTTGATCAACGGTTGTCATTGATGTCAACCCAAGTAGCACCATGGGCTAACCACATATTGCATGGGAATTTTGACCTACCAAATTAATATATTCTAGGTCACTAATTCCTTTTATGGTTTCTACTTGTCGAGATGTTTCCGTTGATATATGGCACGCCATGTAATTCTTCACGGTTTGAGCGATACTCATGTTTAAAGTTTGTACCCCCAGTTAGTGGGCTAAAACCCCATAGGGTTGGGGCATGGGTCATTGAAAAGTCATAATTGATATTTTTTATGCTCCTAAAATCCCTCCCACGTTCACTTGTTGCAGCCCCTCTCAACTCAAGCATTCATATAAATTGTGATCTTCATTTCCTCCTTATGCAGGGGATTCGGCCATCTGAAATAGGTCATCTTGGAATTTTCACTCTAACTTTTTTTATATGAAGGTTCAGAAGCTGAAATTTTTATGAGGCGAAGCCAAAATCCCGAGGAAGCTATAATAAAAATTCAGATCAAGGTGCGCAATATTTTTGGAGATATGATTTTTGTAAATCAGGGTTTTTGCAGGCTCCAGAAATTCATCTCAAAGAAGTGACCTTGGTAAATTCATCATAACTCTCTCTCTAAGTATCAAATTGGAATTCCATAAAAAGTGATGGATAGTGCATAGTCTGTAATTTTCTCTCTATCAATTTCAGAAACAAATGAAGAAACAGTGACACATGGCATGTCGTACAAGTGCGCTCTGCTGAAACACTCCATAATTAGGGCATTGTGAGAGATTGGGTATAACTCTCTCTTCAAGAATCCAAATTGTGTCAGAATTATGGAATTGGAAAGATGACTTAGAGGAATACTATAGGACCAAAAATTAGATATTGAGGATTTGAAATGACAGAGATACACCAGATTCAATATCGAGCTCCTAGAAGGCAAGAAAAAGCTAGATCATGTGTTGTCAAAGGTTGCAAAGGACCAGACTTTCTATGGCCGAAAAGCAAAGCAAGGTGTAGCAGATGGTAGCATGACAAGAGAAGCAACCAAGGTGCATAACAACAGCAATAAGTTCATTATATGAAGTCTTCAAGTGGGCAGCACTGCATACAATCATTGTAAAGGTATCATTGTACTTAGTCATTGTAAATACATTATTGTACAAATTGTACTAGTGTCTATCTACCAAGGGTTGAAGAGGTAGTGTTGGGAGGTCTAGGATCATCATTAGGTGGTTGTGTCAAAGTTGGGGTTATGGTCTAGTATATCTTCTTCTTCTGCATCATTCTATATCATTGTAAAGTGGACCATTTTCCCTAGTACGGGAGTCCATTCTTCTTTTATTCTTCTATAGGGTGGTAGGGTGGTTCTAGGGTGAATTGTAGCTCATCGGGTGTTGGGGCATCTGTTCAGTTGACTACTGAAGAATCTAGGGCATTGGAGCGTCCATCCAGTGGGAGCTGGAGAAGAATGCTTTTCTAGATTCTAGGAAGTTGGAGCTTTATTTTCAATTAGAGTTGAATATTAAAGAATTATTAGAAAAGAATTAGGTGGTTTTTGTCCCGGAGTGGGTTTCCACCTTAAAAAATGTGTGCATTTTTGTTCCTCTTGTTTGCTTCTATCATTGTACAAACAGTGATAATAATTGAAGATTAACTAATGCTCTAATTGAAAGGAATACTAATTCACCCCCCCTCTCAGTATTTCCAACAATTGGTATCAGAGCTTGGTTCCTTCAATAGCAGTTTAACAGCTGGAAGGAGGTCATGGAGCATACCAAGAATGGTGTACCTCTATTAAATGAAAATAATTATGCACTCTGGAAAGGAAGAATGGAGGTCTATCTCTTGGCGCAAGGTTACGAAGTATGGGACACTGTTCAAAATGGATTTACATCAACCGCAGATGAACAAGGTAAGAAGAATTTGGTAAATGATGCAAAAGAAAATAATATTATTATCAGTGGACTTATTGAATCTTCTTATCATAAGGTGTTGGGTTGTAAAGCTGCCAAAAATGTATGGGACAAGCTTGAGAATATATATGCAGGTGACTCAAATGTCAAAGAAGCAAAGCTTCAAATCTATAGATCAAAATTTGAGCAACTCAGAATGAAAGAAGATTGCAACATTGCTGCATACTTTCAATACGTTGATGAAATAACCAATACTCTGGAAGGATTGGGAGAGCCAGTTGACGAGAAGACTATTATACAGAAGATTCTTAGAACATTACCAGGGAGATTCAACCCAAAGGTATCGGTCTTAGAATACAGTGCAAATCTAGACAAACTCAGCAAGGAAGAATTACATGGAGTTCTCATAGCATATGAAATGAGACTTGATGAAGAAAAGGGTACTTCAAATCTAGAAACTGCATTCATTGCATCTAAGCAAACCAATAAGGACAAACAACCTTCAATTGAAATGACATGCACCTGCAAGTGTGAAGAAAAGGGAGATGATGGAGAAGGTCTTTCAGATGATGAATATGCTTACTTTACAAGAAAACTAAAACCTGGTAAGGGAAAATTCAAAGATAAACTTCCATTGATATGTTTCGGTTGTGGTGAGGTTGGGCATTTTGTAGCAAAATGTCTGAACAAAAGTGATGGCAACTCAAAAGGAAAGAAAGACTTTAAGAAATTCAACAAGCAAGGCAAAAATAAAGGATCCAAAATGAACTTTCTCTCTAAAGAAGATAGCTCTTCATCCGATGAAGAAAGTGACAGCAAAGAAGAAGCCAATGAGAAAATATTGTTTATGGCCAAGCACAATAAACAAGAAGTATCAAACAATGAAGAAGAAGGGTTGACCATAGAAGAATTCTATGAGGAGGCAATCAAGCTTATGAAAGAGCTCAATGCTGAGAAGATCTGTTCCAACACTCTTGAAGAACAAGTTCAAGGTCTCAAAATTGAAGTTGAAGAACACAAATGTATTGAAGAGTCACTTCAAAAGAAGTTGGAAGAAATCAACCAAGAAAGGGAAGCATTAGAAGCCGAAGTAGTCTCACTGCGTAAGGAAGTGAAGAAGGGAAAAACTATCCAAAAATATGCCAACAACTCAAGGGCATTGGAAGAACTCATCAAAAATCAACGATCTTAAAATGACAGAATTGGCCTCGGTTACAAAGAAGAAGAAGCTGGACCTTCTACAACAAAATACAATGAACCTATGAGATCTGACATACATGAAGACTTCATTGGAAAAGATTCGCAAGCACATCCTTGGAAGATGATTCCTCGATGAAGATTTTCATCCAGGTACCAACATATTTTTCACGACTATTGTTATTCATGTGGAAAATTTGGTCATAAAGCTATAGAATGTCGCACATACCCTATGAACCAATACAATTCCAAGAGATTCTTCAAATATGAACCTCCCAGGGCTAAAAAAAACATCAATAGATTTGAAAATTTAAGAAATAATATGGAATGTTACAAATGTCAGAACTTTGGACAAATAGCCAGAGACCGCAGAATTGAAAAACCTCCAGAAGAATCTTCGAAGCCACAGAATGAATGAACATGGAAGAAGAAGAAGACTGATAATTGTGCTCTCGCTCTCAAGGCTCAAAAAAAGAAAGATGTGTGGTATTTTGACAGCGGTTTCTCAACACATATGATTGGAGATAGAAGGAAATTTGTATCTCTGAAAGAGAAGAAGGATGGAACCATATCCTTTGGAAATGATGGATCTTCAAATGTTATAAGATCAGGTACCGTCACTCTCGAAAGCAAAGATGTTATAGCCAAGAATGTTCTATTGGTCGAAAACATGAATCACAATCTGCTTAGTGTTGGACAAATGTGTGATCAAGGACACACAATGCTATTCAACTCCACAAAATGTGAAATCAGGAAAGGCAGGTATGGTAAAATTGTGGCTACAACAAGTCGAGTTTCAAATGACATATATGTTCTGGATGAAGCAACTAAAGCATGTCTACTAGCTAAAGAAGATGAAATTTGGTTATGGCACAAACGAATGGGTCACATAAACTTTGAAAATCTTGTCAGGATAAGAAAAAAGGAAGCAGTACGAGAAATGCCAAAAATCTCAAAACCTTCCAACACACTATGTGAGTCATGTCAGCATGGCAAGCAGACAAAAGTCCAATTTAAAACAAAAGAGCACTTCTCATCACATCCATTGGAATTGATACATACTGATCTATGTGGTCCTGTGAGAACAAAAGGCTTAGACAGAGAATTATATTTCATGTTAATGATAGATGACTATACTAGGATGACAGCCGTTAGTTTCCTAAAGAAAAAAATATGAAGCATTTGAGTGCTTTAAGATCTACAAGGAGTTGGTTGAAAATGAAACTGATTTGAAAATAAAGTGTTTAAGATCAGATAATGGTGGAGAATTCACTTCCAAATTATTTCAGCAATATTGTGACGAAAATGGAATAAAAAGGCAATTTTCAACAGCATGAACACCTTAGAAAAATGGAGTTGCTGAAAGAAAGAATAGAACTGTACAGGAAATGGGTAGAGCAAGGTTGAAGGACTCAAAATTGGATGAAAAATTATGGGTTCAAGCAATTGACACGACAGTCTTCATTATCAACTGAAGTCTTCTCAGAAATAATTGCAACAAGACTCCATATGAATTATGGAAAGGAAAACCAGCTAATGTAAAATATTTCAGAATCTTCGGAAGCAAAATGTTATATCAAAAGAGAAGATCAAAATTTGGGTAAGTTTGAATCATGTGTTGATGAAGGTATCTTTGTTGGTTACTCACGCAAAAAAAAGGCCTATAAATGTTATAATCTAAGACGAAAACAAATAGTGGAGAGAATAAATGTTATATTTGACAAAGATGGTGTTCTAGCAAGTAATGATGAGGATCTAGAATCTTTGAAACTTGAGACAGAGGCTGAAAAAGACACAGATAAAATTGTAGAACAAGAAGTAACTATCAACGAGAAAGAAGTAAACAATGATCATCAAGATATACCAGAACAACAACAAGAATCTCCTCCAAGGACAAAAAAAAACTGGATTCAAAAGAACCATCCATCAAATCAAATCATTGGTGACATAAATGAAGGTCGACAGCTTCGTTCATCACAACAAGATCGCATTTCTTTTCTAGCAACCTTTGAGCCTAGTAGTTTTGAGGAAGACAGCCAAAATGAATATTGGGTAGTAGCTATGAATGAAGAATTGGATCAAATTGAGAAGAATAACACCTGGGAATTAGTTCCACGACCAAAAGATAAAAATGTCATTGGGACTAAATGGGTGTTCAGGAAAAAATTGAATGAAGATGGGTAGGTTACCAGAAACAAAGCAAGATTGGTTTGCAAAGTCTATGCACAAGTGGAAGGAATTGATTTCGATGAAACATTTGCACCAGTTTCCAAAATGGAAGCCATATGAATGTTTCTCGCCTATGCATGTTCAAGAAAAATCAAAGTCTACCAAATGGATGTTAAGTCGGCATTTCTCAATGGAGAATTAGAAGAAGAAGTTTACATTGAACAACCTGAAGGTTTTCTACTATCAGAAAAAGAAGATTATGTCTGCAGGTTAAAGAAGGCTCTATATGGTCTCAAGCAGGCTCCCAGAGCACGATATGTTCGTCTTGATGGATATCTACGTCAACAAGGGTTCAAGAAAGGTATTGTTGATAGCAATCTTTATGTACAAATAGATAAAGATAATTTAACAATTGTTTAGGTATATGTGGATGATATAATATTTGGTAGCAATGATGATCGACTAAGTAAGAAATTTTCTACAAAGATGCAAAGTGAGTTTGAGATGTCTTTACTTGGTGAGATGACATACTTCTTAGGGCTTCAAATATCTCAGCAAGAGAAAGGAATATTTATATGTCAAGCCAAGTACATCAAGGAAATGCTCAAGAAATTCAAAATGGAAGATTGCAAACCCATCCTTACTCCAATGGTAACAGGTCGCAAATTGATAGACAACTCACCTAAGGATGTCGATCAGAAGTTGTATAGATCTATGATTGGTAGTCTTCTATATGTAACAGCCTCTTGGCCAGATGTTATGCAAGCAGTTGGACAAGTAGCAAGATTCCAAGCAGCACCAAAAGAAGCACATATTATTGTCGTCAAAAGAATTCTTCGATATATAAAGGGCACAGAAGAATATGGCTTGTGGTATCCCAAGGGTAAAAATCTGATTATTCAAACCTTTACAGATGCATATTGGGCAGGAAGTGTTGATGATCGTAAGAGCACTAGTGGAGCAGCATTCTATCTAGGTGGTTGTCTTGTATCATGGTTGAGCAAAAATCAAACTTCAATCTCGTTATCTACATCAGAAGCATAATACATTGCAGCAGCATCATGTTGTACTCAATTTCTTTGGATGAAACAAACTTTGCAAGATCTTCAAGTACAATTTAGTGAGCCTATTCCCATATTCTGTGACAACACTAGTGCCATCCGCATCTCCAAGAATCCTGTCATGCATTAAAAAACAAAACACATTCTGATCAAATATCATTTTGTTAGAGAACAAGTTGCTGAAAAGAATATCAAACTTGAGTATGTTTGTACAAAAGAACAAATTTCTCATATTTTCACTAAACCTTTACTTCATGAAGCATTTCAATATCTTCGTCAAAAGCTTGGGATTCTCCCAATTTCTCATTAGATTTTCACTTTTCAAGAATATAAATCGGAAGTGGAAGTGTGTACAGGTCTGTAGGACGATTGTGTGTCAGTGGGAGTGGAAATGTGTATAGGTCCACAGGATGGTTGTGTTTCAGGGGGAGTTATCCTTTGCCATTGATGTCAAAAGGGGAGAGAATGTTGTAGGAAGAATTTTCATGATCACAGGGGGAGTACTTGTGTTGTCATCAATGCCAAAGGGGGAGATTGTTGATCAGTGGTTGTCATTGATGTCAACCCAAGCAGCACCAGGAGCTAACCTAGTATTGCATGGGACGTTTGACTTACCAAATTAATATATTATGGGTCAATAATGATTTTTATGGTTTCTACTTGTTGATATGTTTCCGTTGATATATGGCACGCCATGTAATTCTTCACGGTTTGAGATATACTCATGTTTGAAGTTTGTACCCCTAGTTAGTGGGCTAAAACCCCATGGGGTTGGGGCATGGGTCAATGAAAAGTCATAATTAATATTTTTTATGCTCCTAAAATCCCTCCCACATTCACTTGTTGAAGCCCCTCTCAACTTAAGCATTCATATAAATTGTGATCTTCATTTCCTCCTTATGCAATTGATTCGGCCATTTGAAACAGGTCATCTTGGAATTTTCGCTCTAAATTTTTTTCCACGAAGGTTCAGAAGCTGAAATTTTTATGAGGCAAAGCCGAAATCCTGAGGAGGCTGCAGTAAAATTTTAGATCAAGGTGCGCAATATTTTTGGAGATATGATCTGTGTAAGTCAGGGTTTTTGCAGGCTCTTGAAATTCATCTCAAAGAAGTGACCTTGGTAAATTCGTCATAACTCTCTCTCTAAGTATCAAATTAGAATTACATAAAAAGTGATGGATATTTCATAGTCTGTACTTTTCACTCTATCAATTTTAGAAAAAAATGAAGAAACAGTGACACGTGGCATGTCGTACAAGTGCGCTTTGCTGAAACACTCCATAATTAGGGCATTGTGAGACATTGGGTATAACTCTCTCTTCAAGAATCAAAATTGGGTCAGACTTATGGAATTGGAAAGATGACTCAGAGGACTACTACAAGACCGAAAATTATATATTGAGGATCTGAAATGACATAGATACACCAGATTCAATATTGAGCTCCTAGAAGGCAAGAAAAAGCTAGATCATGTGTTGTCAAGGGTTGCAAAGGACCAGAATTTCTACAACAAAAAAGCAAAGCAAGGTGCAGAAGATGGTAGCATGACAAGAGTAGCAACCAAGGTGCATAACAATAGCAAGAATTTTATCATTTGAAGTCTTCAAGTGGACAGCACTGCATACAATCATTGTAAAGGTATCATTGTACTTAGTCATTGTAAATACATTATTGTACAAATTGTACTAGTGTCTATCTACCAAGGGTTGAAGAGGCAGTGTTGGAGAGTCTAGGATGTCTTCAAGGTGCTTCAATCAAGGGGGGTAGTTATGGTCTAGTATATTCTTCTTCTACATCATTGTATCATTGTAAAGTGGACCATTTTCCTTGTTAATTAATTATTCTTTTATTCTTCTATAGGGTGGTAGGGTGGTGCTAGAGGTGAGTTGTAGCTCTGTTGGTGTTGAGCATCATTGTTGACTACTAAAGAATCTCAGGCATTGGAGCATCCATCCAGTGGGAGCTGGAGAAGAATTCTTTTCTAGATTCTAGGAAGTTGGAGCTTTATTTTCAATTCGAGTTGAATATTAAAGAATTATTAGAAAATCATTAGGTGGTTTTTTTCCTGGAGTGGGTTTCCACCTTAAAAAAATGTGTGCATTTTTGTTCCTCTTTTTTACTACTATCATTGTACAAACACTGATAATAATTGAAGATTAACTAATGCTCTAATTGAAAGGAATATTCATTCACCACCCCCCCCCCCCTTCTCAGTATTTCCAACAAAACACCCATAGGATTTCCCATGAGCATTGCACAATTTTGGAAGGCTAAATTTCCTAAAGAATGGGTATTTCATTCCACATGAATTTCACAAACAATGCAGGCTAACCAGAGGCTCACAATTGGCCGAGTGTTGGTCGATTTTATCTAGATCAGTGTGAGACAATTGTGAGAGTGTAGGAGAATCTTGTGAGAAAAGTGCATTGTAATCATTTCATGATTCCTTGGTGAATATACAATAGAAGAGAGAGGGGTTTTGAGCAATAATATTTCCCTGGGAGAATATCTTTGTTGTGGTTTGATTTGATTCTTTCTTTACTTGTTGTGATTAGCGATCATGTTTATTTTGCACAATTAATTTGTAGAAGGATTTAGTATCTTGATTTAGCATATCACATGAAAATATTGAATCCATTGATATACATATTATTTGTATAATTTCTACATGGTATCAGAGCACAAGAAATCACTATAGTGGAGAAGAAATTGAGTTTGTGCTTAATAGCATTCAAATTTGCATAAATATTCTTTGGTGCGGCAGGCGGATCAAGATGGCTTTTAATGGCTTGAGATTGGAATATGCACTTGAGGGCAGTTCCAATTATATTGCATGGAAATATAGGATGGAGGCAGTTCTAGAGGTAGTTCTAGAGGACATCGAGTTGAAAGAATTCATTGATAATGATATTCCAAAACCCACAGCAGCAGATGCCGCTCTTCTTGATGCTTGGCAAAAGAATGTTGCAAAGGCGAGGAGGATATTATTGGAGGAAGTACGAGACCACATTATCTCAAGCTCCATGGAAAAGTGACTCCATATGCAATGTGGAAGGCTTTGACAGATCTGTTTCAAAGTAGTAGTGACCACATAAAATTGGAAATGAAGGACAAGCTCAAGAAAATCAAATGGAGAAAGGCGACACTATTTTGAAATATTTAACTAAGTATTTCCAATATCGAGATGAGCTTGGGAGTGTCAGAATTGCTGTTGCAGATGATGACTTAGTGAGCCTAGCTCTTCTAGGCCTTCTCAAGAGTTGGCATAGTTATCAGGACTCTGTCAATGGGAGGGAGAAACTTCTAGATTGGGAGTGAGTTTGGTCGGATTTGGTACAAGAAGAATTCAAGTGGAATACCAGGGATGGATCCTCATCTAGGACAGAAGATGGGGAAAATTTCACCTTGGATGGTAAGGAAAAGAAGGGGCAAGGAAATAAATCCTATTCCAAATTTGAGACCGGCAAAGAAGGCAAGAAGTGTGACATGTCCAGAGTGAAATGTTTTCACTATCACGAGCATGGACATTATGCCACTAATTGTCCACAGAAGAAGAAGAATAATAAGGCTTCAAGATCTACAGCTGGTGAGGCTTTGACCTCGCAATTTGAGTTGGAATTATCACTCATCGCATGCATGGTGTCTAGTGTGATGGGATCAATGTGGTACTTGGATAGTGGTGCATATTTCCACATGACAGGAGACAATGAACTTTTTAGTATCTTGGAGGAGAAGGATCTCTAGATGCAATTCGAAATGGGTGATGACAGGAGGTATATCACTATTGGGATTGGTATAGTTATTTCCAAAGATAGTCAGGTAAACCCTTCTTATTAAAAGATATTCAGGTAAACCAGGCTTGAAAAATAATTTAATTTCAGTTGCTATGTTGGAGGATAGAGGCTATCATGTGGTTTTCAGTGAAGGGAAAGCATTCCTTTGTCACAAAGTCATAGGACAAGCCAAGAATATTGTGATTTGTGTGAATAATCTCTAGAAATTTGATGTAGATGGTTTCAAAGAAAAAATGGGTAAAACACACAAAGTGGTGAGCCTGAATGAGGGTGCATTATGGCACAGGAGATTGGGCCATCTACACCATGGAGATTTGAAGTTCATGCAGCAGATAGACACATGCAATGTATGTACCATGGGGAAGTATGCAAAGGCCACTTTTAATGAGAAGGAGAACTGAGCAGTGGGAATCCTTGAGAGAGTTCACTCATACGTGTGTGGACCATTATCTACAACTTCGAAAGAAAATCAAAGATATTATGTGATCTTTGTTGATAATTTCTCTAGAAATTGTTGGATATGATTCATGCAGAAGAAAGATCAGACCTTCTAAAAATTTTGTGAGTTCAAAGCACTTGTTGAGAATGACATGGGGAAACATGTGCAGGCTCTGAGGAGCGACAATGGTGGTGAGTACATATCCAATGAAATAAATAACTTTTGTAGAAAAGAAGGAATTTAGAGAGAGTTTATTGCGCCTCATAACCCACAATAGAGTGGGGTCACAGAAAGAAAGAATATAACAATTGTGGGTGCAACATGAGCAATGTTGCATGATCAGGGCCTATCGTTGCATCTGTGGGCAGAGGCATTCAACAAAACAGTATTTGTGTAGAACCGTAGTCCTCATCAGATACTTGGCATGAGTACACTAGAGGAGTCTTTTTCTGGTAAGAAACTCGATGTTTCATATTTTAGAATTTTTGGCTCATCTGTCTATTGCCATGTGACCAAATATTTGAGGAAGAAGATGGAACCAACAACTAAGATTGGGATATTTTTGGGTTACACTGATACTCCCAATAACTATTGGGTGTATCTTCCAAACAATAGGATGACTGTTGTGAGACGGGATATAAAATTTGATGAGGAGAAAGCCATGCGATTGTCCCTTTAGAGGGAGCTTGATTTGAATGTAGATGACGAACTATTGGCTCCACAGGATTAACCTCAAGATGTCAAGCAACCACATGTGGAGGATCATGGAGTGGCAGAATCCACTCATGCAGAGCCATCCACCAGACATGGTAGAAGGTGTACCATGGAAGCTGATAGATTGAGACTTAATGCGACAGAACATGTAGGAGCACCTACATCATTACACAAATAGAGACAGTCTCCAAACAAGTTTACTGGATACATGGCTCTTATGAGAATCTGTATTGTGAAATAACTATCATCTTTTGAGGAATCAGTGCAACAACCAATTTGGTTTGATGCAATGGTTGAGGAGTATGAATCCATCGCCATGAAAAGTGCCTGGGAAGTTATCCCAATAACAGTAAAAAAATCAATGGTTGGATCTAGATGGATCTATAAGGTGAAGCAAGTAGTAGATGGGAGTGTGGAGAAGTATAAGGCTAAATTTGTAGCTCGGGGATTCTCATAATTTTAGGGGATTGACTATGAGGATAATTTCGCACTGGTTACGAGTTACTCATCGATTAGATCTATCCTTGCACTCTCAATGCATATGGGGTGGTAGATACATCAGATGGATGTGAAAACTACATTTCTCAATGGAGTTATTGAGGAATAAGTGTACATAAAGTAGGCAGAAGGTTTTGAGATATTTGACAGTGAGTCACATGTGTGCAAACTCAAGAGAGCATTGTATGGGCTGAAGCAAGCATCTTGTGCTTGGTACACTATAATTGACAACTATTCCACCAGGTTGGGCTTCACGAAGAGTGAAGTAGATGAAAACCTATACCAAATTGTGGTTTATGGTAAGCACTTGATTATCGTAATTTATGTTTATGATCTAATTTTGACAGGTTATGAGAAACTCATAATTTATTACAAAGAGGATCTTGCAAGAGATTTTGAGATGAAGGACACGGGACTCCTTCATTATTTCCTTGGTTTGGAGATATGGCAGCATGATGGTGAGCTATTTGTTTCTCAAGGAAGGTATGCCAAAGAGATTTTGATAAAGTTTCACATGGAGAGTTGTAAAACCATGGAGATGCCTCTTCCAAGAAACTGGAAGAAGGAAGATGATACTTCAGGTGAGGTAGTGGACACTATTGTTTACAGGAAGCTTCTGGGTTCATTGATGTACTTGGTGAACACTAGACCAGACATTTGCTACGCAGTTAACCAGCTGAGTCAAGCTATGGTTAAGTTGACCAAGCTCTTTTGGAAGGGGGGGGAACATGTCTTGAGATATCTCAAGGGCACTATAGAGTATGGATTATGGTACAAATGGATAGAGGGAGTGAAGCTTCAAGGCTTCACCAATGCAGATTGGGCAGGTAGTCCATCAGATGGAAAGAGCACATTAGATGGGATCTGTAGCATAGGATTGACATCAATTTCTTGGTACATAAGGAAGAAAATATATGTGGCACTTAGTTCAACCGAGGTAGAGTAAATGGCAGCCAGTTAGGCTGTATGTGAGGCCATCTGGACGGGGAATATTCTTGTCGGTTTTTTTGGTCATCAAATGGATCCAACGGTGATACATTTTGATAACTAGAGTTGCATAAAACTCTTCGTTAATCTGATATTCCATGATAGGTCCAAGCATATAGACATCTGGTAACACCATCTCAGACATTGTGTTTAGAGGCACATTATGTTACTTTGGTACATTCCCATGGAAGATTAGGATGTAGATATTATGACGAAGGCTCTTGCTAGGAGAAAATTCGAAAACAATAGAGAAAGGATAGGGGTAGCTGATAATCCCTTTCTTTTTGAGAGGGAGTGTTGAAAAGTCAACAAGAAATGTGTGTCTAATTTAATTTTCCCTTAATAAAATTGGACAATAAAATGTAATCTTATCTCATAATCACTTGTAATATTTAACTGATTGTGATAAACTCAATTAGCTCATAAATTTTGAGTTGAGGGTTGTTGGTGAGGCATGTAGAGTGATTCTATTAGTTATTGAGTCCAATTTACAATTAGTGCATTAGTTTAATGCATGAGAAATCAGTTAACTCAATTAATTGAGTTAAAATCAGTTTAACTAGCTGTAATTGTTTTTTGCACTAGTGAGAGGTCAAGTGAATTAAATCAGATTTAATTCACATGCAGTGATCTGTCATGTCACTAATTATTTTCTATTAATATTTGCATGCATGTCAATTCTAGTGGAGACCCAGTTGAGAAAAAAGTCAAAAGGATGTTAACTATCAGTTGTATTATTAGTAAGTTTCCCGCATGCAGTAAAACACCTATAGGATTGGCCATGAGCATTGCGCAATTTTGGAAGGCTGAATTTCCTAAAGAATAGGGATTGCATTCCACATGAATTGTGCAAGCAAGGTAGGCTGAGCAGAGGATGAAAATTGGCTTAGTGTTGGTCGATTTTTTCTGGATTAGTGTGAGACGGTTGTGAGAGTGCAAGAGACTCCTGTGAGAAGAGTGCATTATAATTGTTTCATGATTCCTTGGTGAATATGAAATATAATACATAGGGGTTTTGTGTAGTAAGCTTTCCCTAGGAAAATATCTATGTTGTGGTTTGATTTACTTCTTTCTTTACTTGTTGTGATTGGCAATCATGTTTATTTTCCAAAATTGATTTGTAGAAGGACTTAGTATCTTGCTTTAGCATATCGCATGATCGGATTTAATCCATCGATATACATATTGTTTGTATAACTTCTATAGTGTCTTTGCGAGAATGAATGAGCAAAGAGAGATAATTCCCCTGCCATAAGTGATAAAATAATAAAGAGAAAATAGATAGAGCATATGCTTATGGACCTGTGTGGAATAGTCTATAGACATGTGGAAGCATTAAATAAGCTTAACTAGAGTGTTAGATACCTCAAATTGACATATAATGTTTCAATACATAGTCTGATAGTGGCATACTAAAGGCTAAGCATAACATAATATACATTTAAATAATTAAAGAATCCAACATGCGTTACATAGTCAGGTAATCTATTATGTGTTGGTGTTCTAGATAGCAGTTTCATAGTTAGGGAGTCCACTATTAGTTACATAATCTCATAATCAAAAGTGGAAGGCAGAGAAACTAATTTCAGAGATGCCACAGATACTAGAGATGAAGTTGTAAGAGAAGACTTGAGGTATAGGTTATATAGTCAGAGTAGTTACAAAATGGAAATAACAATAGAGATTTTATGTATGTGGATTCTAGAACAAAGTAATTTTCTCTACCTATTAGCTTAATTGTTGGACTTGTAAGGCAGAGTAGATGACAAGGAACCTAGCCTACGAGCTAGAGCAGTTACAAGTTTCAAGTGTAGATGCCTCAGAGTATTAAGTAATGAATGTGAATATTTTTCAACCCATTTCCAATGATTTCAAAGGGTGAGGTAATATATATCCATGAGAAATAAGGATAAATCACAAAGGGGGAGGATTGAATCAGTAAGACTAAGCAATGTTTGTGTTGCCATCAATGTCGATGGAGGGGGGATTGTTGGTGATGTTGATTTTTAAGTCAAGAGAGTTTTGATTTTGTGATGTAACGGGATTGGTGAGGAAATATATTATTTTTTGTGTGTATGGTATATGTTAATTATTTTCATATTTATTGATATTTTCAAGGTTGCGGAGAGTTTCTAAGCATTACTATTTTGAAAAACTTGGGATACTCGAATTGCGATGGCAAGACAATATTGGTAGATCTTCCTTATTGGGGTTTCTTCTCATCCCGATGATTCCTCCTCCAAATATGGATGGGTTGCGAGTATATATTTTTAATTGTGATATGAAACCCATAGAGGATCAAGTGATCCAAACAGATCTAGCCAACATTTTAATCAGGTCACTCACTCTTAACAAGGAAATTGTAGAACCTAAACCAAGGGACAACAAAAGGAAGAGTGTAGATGAAAATGAAAAATAAAAAGGCTTGTAGAAAGACTAATAGATGATAATTTTCCAAAAAGTATATCCAATAATGCCATAGTTAGTTCACAGAAATATGAAAGTTCAAATTATTTGCCAAAAAGTGAACTTCAATGCATATCAAGCTCCTATAGACCATCTAGCTTCTCTGTGTGCGAGTAGTTTTGTTTTATTACTTGGAAGCACATCACAATTAATCTCACTACATTAAACTGCTTATTCTGGAACTTCTTAAAGGCTATCCTATTGAACTTGTATCAAATAGGTTATGATTTTGTCACTACATAACATAACAAAAAAAAATCAACCAAATTTAATCATAGACCTTCCCTCCTAATCTAAAAATATTAAGAAAAATAATTCCTTATAATATTGTAGCCTAGCTAATTAATTTCTAGAGGAAGTGTTTCTAAAATATAAATTACATTAAAATTTTCGTAAAAATTACTTCCTTCATAGACAATAGAAGACAAAAATATACACTTAAACAATTCCATTGTTACCTTGGATTTGGAGATCCAATACTATTTATAGAATTTTATTTACATTCATAAATTAAGCCCATATTATTTCAAAACGAGAGACCTTTATAGCATCATTTATCACCATTATATACTTGATGACTTATGCATTGGCCTTGGGCAGCCCTTCCATTCAGACTTGGTCATATTTCTCAAAAAATAGGATTTCAAAACCCATACGCGACTCTGCCCAGACTTTTCTGCATATACACGCAAGTCCATACATAGCAATCCCACATATGCTATTTAAAGTATTAAAAAAGATATAAAATTTCCCTATTTTCAAGGCAGGGTTTACGGTTGTTCATGTAACTTAACTACCCAGCTCGTGGCCTAACTGTTCCCCAACTGAAAAAACTAATTCAAGGAGGTATAAATACCCTTCAAGGGAATGGCCTAAGGGAGAAAGAGAGAGAATTATAGATATTATACCCTATTATAGCCTTGACCAAGTCTGATATTTCCCCTGTGCCTCCTGCACTTCCCAGATTTTCAGGAAACCCTTGTTTCCTTGAGATGTTCACCTTCATCCTATGTGACACCCATTGTGCATTGTTCTTGGAAGACGTTTTGCGAGGCTAGGGCTGGATGAATCCAGAGGACGATTTTCTCAAGGCCATGGCATATTTCTTGTGATATCTTCACTATTTATTTATTGTACATGTTATGAATAAAAGAAGTGTCACCTTGTTCCTGATGTTCATGCATCATATATCTCTTATACATGCTTAATGATCTTAAATAGTTCATTTATTGTTATTTCTATGAGATAATGTATGATTTTTCTAACATCTAGATCATATATACGTTGTACAACTAGGCTTTTTTGCTTGTTCTTTACTGGTTTGCAAGTTCTAGAGCACAAGGAATTGCAAGGGGTTTGAACCACATGGGATCTACTACAACCAAAGGATAAACGGGTAAGATCTCCAATCCTTATTTTCTAGTTTAAAGCATAGAAGTTGGTTAATTGAGTCCTTCTTGTGATGACATGCCCCTGATCTGTGAAGGTTTATCAAATCAAGACCTTATGGTAACATTACCCATAATAGAACTGGCAACTCCACTGGGGATTATATCCATGTAATTCCTAGTTTGGGTTGTTTTGTCTGTCTTGTATGTTCTTTGACAGGTTTATCACTTTTTATAGTCTAGTAAGTATTTTTCCAATTAGAAAGAAGTCCTTGTCTCTTAATCAGGCTTGAATTTTTCATTTTTCCTTATTTCTATTTACATACGCTACTTAGTCTATACACAGTCACGTATACCCCCTGTATCTTCTAAAATAACTTGCGTATGCGCGATTTTCTTTAGTTACAGTCACATATACATGCTTGTTGCATATATTAGAACCGACGTATGCCTCGGGAAAATTTGAAAATTTGAGTTTTGAAGCCCTGTCACTTTTTTTTTGTGGTTGACCACTCTTGTGGTGTCTAGACTTTCTTTATTGTGGTTGCATATCCATTTCTCTCTTGTTCTTGTGAAAACCTAGCCATTTGGTAAATTGCCTATTTTGTGTGATTGCAATTGTGGTTGCAGCACCAAGATATTTTTCTGGAGTTCTTGGATGTTCTGACCATTCAAAATAGTGAGCCTCTACTTGTTTCCTCTTCTTGGCCTTATGCATTGCTTCACTTTTGGTTTTTGTCTTTTTGACTTCCTTGGTTTTCTTGATTTCTTGGACTAGCCTTGTAGCGAATCTTGAAGAGACCTTTCTTGGTTTTTTATGAGTTTTTGTTCGCTGAAAGAGTGTGATACTCTTCTGAACTAGTTGTTTGAATTTTTGCTTCTTCTTTCTTATTTGGATCCTACTACAAAAGTAGCATAGTTGGCTTGAGCACTTTGAAGCCCTTTTGAGACTCATTTTCTTGGTTCCGGTTCTTGGGTAGTTTTATGCTTGTCTTCTTCAAATATTTTTTCTTTCCATTATAAGTGAAAAGCCTAAAAACATTTCTTGTTTTCCATTGCTTTTGCTTTGATTTCATTTTTACGGTTTTTTCATATGTTTTGAAGATTTTTTTTTGGTTTCTAGTCTTTGGTTCTTGGCTTGGTTTTGAAGGAAGTCTTTTCTAGATTTCTCTCTTTCGCATCAAGTACATTTTGACATTTCTTATGCATAGAAGTTATTGATTAGGACTAGCCTTTATTTTATGTCAAAAGTGATTGAACCATTTCTCTCTAGAGACTCTTTTCACTTCTTCAAAGTTAGCAATCTTAGAATTCGCATGTCATAGGTAGTTTTGCATTAAGTGCATTGAAGCATTTTAGACTTTTTCATAGTTTTCTGGAGTGTGTGGAGTGTGAGTAACTGAAAAGAAAAACAAAGATTTTTCTTATTTAGTTTCGTAGAACCCATATAGAGATCTCTTTTCATCGAAAGGAAAATATTGCACTTGCATGTAGTAGGTTTTCATTGATTTCTTTTGTGTCGACAAACATCATTAGTTTCACTTTTGTATACCTTTGACTTAAGTAACATCCAATTTAAAATCAAGTGCTATGATTAAAATCAACTAGAAATTTTTGTATCATTTTCATTAATCTTACACCAAATAGCTAGGTTTTAGGGCCTTGGAATAGGTGAGTGGAGAGTTAACTCTTCAAGGCCACTCAAACTGTTAAACATAGAAAGTTTATTAAGGAGAGAAATCGAACTCCATTAAGTGGAGAAGGAAAGCTTTCCTCAAGAGAGTCAAGCATGAGGGAGAGTGCAGGTAGAGACGAGAGATACCCCCTCTCCTATCTGCTAAATCTTGACCTAAGACCATTCCACTTGACAACCGATATGGATTCGTGCCCTTAGTTGCCTCTTCTAGGTATCATACAGGTGACTATGGGGGGGAATAACTATGGTACCTGATACAGATGTTGCATCACTTTCATCAGTACTTCTGGAGGGTGCCCTTGTGATGCTTGGGGACTTGCACCAGCAAAGGCTGTTGTCAGGAGGTCAGCATTACTATTTCTGTTACCTTTTCTAGTAGGCATGGGGTGTAATTACCCTAGACTATTTTCAGAAGGTCCTCTTATTTCGATTTCTTGTATTTTGGTGTCCGGTCCTCATCACCTGGAGCAGAAATACCTAAAAGCCACTTGATTGACTATATCTTAGGAACTTTTTTAGAGTGTGCTCTTTGCTCCTAGTTTTCTTAGCTTCTTATATTTTTTGAGTCTAAAATTAATCTCTTAAAGTGGCTGACCGATCACCTCATCGATCGAGGAGGCTTCGTGGGCTTTCTCCTGCGAGTGCTGAGCCTTCTTCAAGAAGGTGTAGGAGTAATTCAGTGGGTGATTTTTACCCGATGGTTTCGAACGTAGCGAAGAGTAATCCTCCATTTGGGCTTGTTGTTTCTGTAGGTGGTTCTGGTGTTAGTGTCAATTTAGAGAGGAGTGCTCCACTCATCTCTAGATTCTTGTTTCCAGTAGAAGAAGTTGAAGTAGAGGAAGTTCCTCAGCCTCCTGAGTCTCTTCTATCTCCTCTTCCTGCTATTTTTCCTAATGTCCTTTTGTACATCGGGCCTAAGTCTCAGAGACTGGCTAGCCCTTTTTTGTCATATCCCTTTCTTTCGATGGCCACAAATGGGAACACAACTTCGGCTATGAGCACTGCAAGTGTTCATACTCCTCTTTTAGTCAAAGGAGGAGGAACTATTTCCATATCAACAATCACTTCTAGTGTTGCTATGCTTGGCACTGCTTCTACTCCATCTTTGATTTTAAACACTCATGCACATGCTTCTCAATCTGGCCCCTTTTCTTATGGAATGCCTTACAGTGGAATTCCTTCTTTCTCCTTTTCTATTGTTTTAGCTGTTTCCACACCCATACCTTCTATGGTTAGTGTATTGGCTTCATCTAAAGGGTTCCCCTTTGGAACTAGTCATATCCCTCATTCGAACCCTTCCTTAGGATCAATGCCCTTCGCCTCTTAGAGTCAAGGTTTCAATCCTTTTTTCGAGGGTTAAGGCTCTAAGGTTTTTTCTGGATGGAACCCTACTTTTACAACATTGGGAGCAGGAAGTTAGTTTTTCGTTGGTTAGCAAGGGAGTGTTCCTTTCCCTTCAGCGGGTGCTTCTTAGGATTTTTCTCTACTTGCAAATGCTTGGAACCCTTACGAAGGGGTTTATTCTTTATTCAATACCTCAGTTGGAGGGAATGTTCATGTTTATAGTAAACCTATGTTGGGAGGGGGTCCTTCTCTGAATTCTGGGTTACAAGGTTTTTCCTATGGTTCAACATTTTCTACGAACAACATCTGGCAACCTGGTGCCTCAACAAATCCAGGTTATTCTTTTCAGAATATAGGAAATCCTTCCTATGGGGGATGGAATTGACAGGCTCCTCCACACTTACCATTTCTAGCAACGTTAAACTTGCCACATCTATCAAAATTGACTAACGATCCTATTCGATATAGTCCAGGTTGGCCTCCAGTCCCAACCAAACTGCCCTCAGACATTCCAAAGTTTGAAGGGAAGACTAGTGAGGATTAGGCAGATCATGTCACCACTTTCCATTTATGGTTTTCGTGGAACTCCCTTATCGATGATTCTATTAGGTTGAGATTAATTCAATGAATCTTAACTAGAAATGTGGAAAAATGGTACATCGAGCTAACTGGGGGTAGTTTTGCTAATTTTGGTGAGTTGGATACAATGTTCTTAAACCATTTTCAGTTGCTCGTCCATTATGACATTGAGATTGACCTCCTTGCCAATTTTCAGCAATACAAAGCAACTCACATTTCTGATCATATTCAGGAATGGAGAAGAAGGAAGAGGCTCATTAAAGCCCAAATCTCGAATGAATTCCTTATTTAATGGTTTTTGAAATCTCTACAACCAGAAATATCAAAGGATGTATCCCTTTCAGGGGTATTTTCTGAAAAGCAAGCTATTTTTAGGGCTCGGTAGTTAGATCTGATCTATTCTCAGTCTGGAGTCAATAAAATTTTGCCAGATGCTCCTCACTCTAAGTTATACTTGGCCAAAACTAAAACTGGTCCTCATGGTGATGGACTTATTAGTTTGATTGATAGCTGTACGGCTAACCTGTTAAATCAATTACAACAGTTGGTTATACAATCTGCTTCTTCTAGTCAGGTTGTGCCTTTAGTATCGACTCCTCAACCCTTGGAAATTAATGTTGTTCAAACTTCAAACCCCAAAGGAAATCAACAATCCAATGGGAAGAAGAAGGGATGAAATAATAAGAAAAGGACAAGGATGGGAAGGGGAATGTGAACAAATCCAACGATCATGTTGGAGAGGGTAAGAAGGATAACAAAAGGAAAGTTAAGTTTCCATGCAAGTTGTGCATTGGAGACCATCTTACGCACCTTTATCCTAAAATTCAAGATGCACAGTGCTTGCTAGCTCAACAGAGTTCTTCTAGTTCCCAGGTTGTGTTGACAAACCTTTTTCCCCAAAGGTAGAAATTACTTGCTGGAGTGAATGAAAATATTGGGGCTCCCTCCCGGGGTAACTAGGAAGGAGAAAATCCATCAAACATATACATGATTATTTCTCACACAGATATTGCTATGAGATCTTGTGATTATGATGATGTTGAGTCTTTGAAAGCTAGGGGTGCTCCTAATAATGCTAAGCCACTCCATATAGAGATGCCTACATTTGAGCCTATACCTTGGATGCCAAAAGGGTCTACAAAATGTATGACAATCAATCCCAATTCCAAGGCTACCCAGAACTACTCAATTGTAGAAGATCTATCTCAAAGTCCTTGTGTCATGTTTGCGTTAGAGGTACTCCAGTCATGTCCAGCATAAAGGAGTGCATTGCTCACTGCCATTGGGGTTGTTGATCCGAATAATTCTCTAATTATCACATTTGATATGTCAAATTTTAAAAAGAGACTTCCTCATCATATGGATTTCCATATCAAGTCAACATATCGTAAATTTAATATTTTTCGAATGGTTGTTGATGAGGGCACTTCCACGTGTGTAATTTCTCTTAAATGTTGGAAGGATATTGGGTCTCCTTTAGCTGTCCCTTCAGCCACTCTTATAACTACGTTTGATGGTCATTATCACAGGCTGCATGACATTGTTCCAGCTTTACCTATCTGTGTTGGGGGTAATACTGTCAATATCAAAGTTGAGACAGTTGATGTAAGCTTAGACTATAACCTTCTTTTGGGGCGAAATTGGATCAATGAGATGGATGCTATTTCATCCTCATTATTTGTATTGTATGTTTCCCTCACGAAGGGAGAATCGTCACAGTTGATTAGCTAGATTGTTCTCTTGTAGATCTGAATGGATCTTTTGACTGAACCGTTCCCTTGGTGAATGATACCAAGCAACCTGTTGAGAATTTGGGGGTTGGAATTTATACATCCTTGATGGGTACTTTTGATTTTCCACCTCCTTAGGTTCATATCAATGTTATTTCATCCTCCAAGGTTCCTACTCAGAAAGAGTTCTTTCGAACTCACTATTTTTCAGACCCTTGGACCTTACCTTCTCCTACCTCCATATTAGTAGAAGGCCAAGTCGGTGGAATGGCATTTCCTATGTCTGCAGCTGAGATTTTTTATAGATCTATTGTTGAATCTGCAGATTCCATGCCAGTTTCGCTTTCACTGTTGGAATTGGATGGAGGTGTGGCTTTGGCTTGGACTCTTAGTTCATCTTCTGCTCAATATTTCCTTGATACCACTCTTTCGTCTGAAGAGGCCATCCTAGAAGCAATGAATGGTGTAGAGAGACTGTGAGATGATTTGCATCATTAGTCTTATTTTCTACCAGAATTGCAAGAAGTTGAATCAAGTTTATCTAGCCTTCAGTCTTCTGGTCCTGTTCACCCAGTCCTGAACCCTTTAGCTATAGCATAGGTATTTGATGAAGGGAACATGGTTTTTATTTATACTACTACCCCATTGAAAATCTCTAGATATCCCAACATTATTGAGAACGTCTTAATTGGAGCCGAGTGTTCCCCTGAAGAAATTCAGACTTACACCAATCTCTTTCAAGGATTTAGGGATGTGTTTGCTTAGTCTTATGAGGAAATGCCTGGTATAGATCCATATTGTCCAACATGAGATCAAGACATACAAAAATGCTAAGCCTATTAGGCAGAGGCTTCATCCGGTCAACCCTAAGAAGGCAGGAGCTATCAAGGCTAAGGTGGAGAAGCTGCTTAAGGCGGGTTTCATTTACCCCATTCCATTAACTGAGTGGCCTTCAAATATAGTTCTTGTGGACAAGAAACAAGGAATGATCCAAGTTTGCATCGATTTCAGGGACCTAAATAAGGCATGTCCTAAAGATAATTACCCCACACCATTTATAGATCAGATCATCGATGAGTGTGCAAGGAATGAGATTTTCTCCTTCATGGATGGTTTCTCGGGATATAATAAAATCACTATCTGTCCTAAATATTAGCATAAGACTCTGTTTTTTTGTCCCTAGGGTACCTTTGTTTACAAGAAGATTCATTTGGGCCTTAAAAATGGTGGAGCTACCATTTAGTGAGCCATTTATTATGCCTTCCACAACATCAAACATATTATCGAGGCATATTTGTATGATTTAGATGCTCGTTCTCGCAAGATAATTGATCATCCTTCTCACCTCCATCAAGTTTTTGAACGATGTCGATATTACAAAATTTGGTTGAACCCTAATAAGTGTGTTTTCATTGTCACATTCGGTCAGTTGTTGGGATTCATCATTTCTACGGAAGGGATTCCAGTAGATCCCTTGAAGGTTGAGGCAATACTTCAGTTGCCTCCCCTGTCTTCGATTCGTCAACTTCAAAGTCTGCAAGGAAAAGCTAATTTCCTGTAGAGATTTATCTTGAACTATGTCAAGATTACAAAGGGATTTATGAGGTTGTTGAAAGGAGTTCCATTATTTAGAGATGAATTTTCTCAATGTTCATTCGATGCTTTGAAAAAAACATTCACCTCTACTCCATTACTGAGTCCACCCGATTATAGCAGGGATTTTCTCTTGTATCTCACTGCAGTAGAATCTACCATTGGTATGGTTGTGGTTCAGGAAGATGATGCTCTTTCTTAGCATGTTATATACTACCTTAGTCGAGGCTTGGTAGGTCCTAAACTCTGGTATTCTCCGATAGAGAAACTTGCTTTGGTAGTTGTTCACATTGTTCTGTGGCTGAGACATTACATTGTCCTTCGCCAAACATATCTTTTGGTAGCAGTCAATCCATTTCAATTTTTTCTTAGTAGGTGAGTGATTGGGGGAAATACAATCGATGGTTATTTATTTTGCAGCAATTTTATCTTGAATTTTTGTCTGCCAAGTCCAAGAAATGATTAGTATTTGCAGAGTTGATTTCTGAGTTGTCATGTGGAGAAGAGATTTTTTATAAAGAATCATTTCCTGATGAACATATTTTTCTCATTTCTTCACAGGATCCTTGGTATGGAGATCTCATAGTTTATCTCCAGACTACGAAGTTTCCCTTAGCTTTTTCAAAAGATGAGGGCCGAAAGTTGCATCACTTAGCCAAAAGTTATTTGATTATTAGTGACACTCTATTTCGTTGCGGGGTTGATTCGATTCTTAAACGCTGCTTAAATCTCAAAGAACATGAGGTTGTGCTGAATGATTGTCATAGTGGAGCTTGTGGTGGTCAATTATCTAGGCTTTCTACAGCCCAAAAAATCTTGTGTGCAGGATACTTTTGGCCTTCGATTCTTAAAGATTGTATTGAAGCGGTCAAAAAGTGTCATCCTTATCAGTTTTATACTCGAAAGATGCACATTCATCCGACTCTGCTCTTTCCTGTCATCACTGTTGGTCCTTTCATGAAGTGGGGTATTGATTATACTACTTGTAACCTGCCTTCAGCTAAAGGTCACAAGTACATTATCATAGCTATAGAATACTTCATGAAGTGGGTTGAGGCAATGCCTAATTTTGTGAATGACGGTGAGACAACAGCCTTGTTCCTTTTCAATCAAGTCATTTATCGCTTTGGTATCTGCAAAGAGATTGTCACTGACCATGGCAGTCATTTTCAGAACAACATGATGGCTGAATTGGCTCTAAAATTAGTTTTCTGATAGGAGCATTCATCTCCTTATTATCCTCAAGCCAATGGGAAAGTTGAAGCCATTAAAAAATCCTTGAAGACAATTCTTCAATGGACAATTGATAGAGCCATATCCAATTGGTATGTCATGTTGTATCCTGCACTTTGGGCATATTAGATGTCTGTAAAGACTGCAACCGATTTCTCTCTGTTTCAACTAGCTTATGGATTGGAATCTATATTTCCTATTGAATGCTAAATCCCTTCCCTTAAGTTAGCTATTGAGCTTCTTCCCGACACTTCCAATATCGAAGAACGTCTTATCCATCTAGAAAATCTTGATGAGTAGCACCGAGATGTAGCTACGATGAATGAGGCATATAAGAAATGGGTGAAGGTTTAATATGATAAGGTGGTCAAACCTAGGGTTTTCTCTGAAGGTGACCTTGTCTTGGTTTATTCCCAAGAGAAGGATGCCTTGGGGGCAGTCAAGTTCAAATCTATGTGGTATGGCCCCTTTATCGTCAAAAAGGTCTTGAAGAAAGGAGCTTATGCCTTTGAATTTCATGGGAACAAGTTGGCAGAGCCCAGAAATGGGCTCTATTTGAAAAAGTACTATGCTTAGGCTTAGGCCTAGCATTTGATTTGTTGTATACATTGTATTTTTGTACATATATGTGTTTCAATTTTTGGTGTGGTTTTGATGATTTTGATTTTCTTTGGCAAGTAATATTGGATGAAATGAGACACTTTGACTTTGTCGATGGTGCTAGTAGACATACTCGGAACCTAGCTTCCGTAGCTTGGGTAATCCAGTATCCATTCGGTCAGTTGTTAGTTTCAAGAGGTTTCTGCATTGGTCCTACTTCGAACAATGTAGCAGAGTACACTGTAGTGGTCAACCTACTCTTGAGGCAATATCTTTTGGTGTTGATTCATTATTAGTTTACTTGGATTCACAATTGGTGGTCTTGTAATTGAACAATACCTATCGTGTCAAAGACCCATTTTTGCATCGATTGTTTTTTAGGGTAAGTTTGTTACAACGTTCATTTCGATTTATTACGTTCATTCATATTCCTCGATCTAATAATTGGATGGCAGACTCATTATCTAATCAAGCACTTTATTGGCATATTAATCATTCAATACTTAAAAAAAATCAAAAACATCATTCATTATTATACATTTGGGACATCACATCTTATAAAATCATTATATATATATATAGATAGACCAGAGTGTTCAAAATTTACAAAATCTAGACCATCATGTCCTACAAAATTGGGGCTTATGCTCGATCATATCTATCATAAAAAAATATTACAATCATCTAATCAAATATAAGTCTACTCCTGAGGTGCCTGCCCAACATTTTTGTTTTGATAGAACATAATGGAAATCGCTACACGACGGAATAACTGCACCCAGTCTTGTGGTACCCCTACCACCCGTCCCTAGATAGTCTCCAGTAGGTCCTCTATAGCGGCCATAGTTACTTGGTGAGTCAAACTCTCCAAGTTTCTCTGTACTACATGGAGGGTCCTTCGTGGGTCTTCAATATCTACCTCACCTTTGCGGTGCTTGTGCCTTGGGTAGCCCTCTGGCCTAACTGGTCCCATGCTTGCATCATGATGATTAAAACTTTGTAAGTCATATTGTCCTATCAAAAACATTTTTTTGTTTTCCATATAATTTTAAAAGATAAAAAAATCATATAATCAAAAATAAAAAAATGGAATCTTACCAATTGCACCCCATGCTGCTCTAGGTGGAAGAACTAAATCAATATCTGCTCAAACATTCATCCCAGCATAGGGATAGTCCTCCACTGTGACGAATTGTTCTTCTCACCACTAAAAGAACTCATCAGCCCAGGTGGTTTGGGGAACTTCACTTCCCCCCAGTCTCTTCATCAGATCTGCCCATCGAGCTATTCTTGGATCTCTTGGGATGCTGATAGTAGAGATGACCTTGGGCCAAAGTCCTGGAACCCTCTCGAAGAAGAATGTCAGCAAAATGGTACCATATCCAAAGTGTTTAGTCTTTGACTTCCGAATAGAAGTCAATTGTTTTTTCAGATTGCCCAGCAAGGCTGTACATCAATCATAAAGATGAATCAAGCATTCCACTGCTATAATCATGTGTGTGCATGAAGCTTGATGTAGAGAAGCTGATCCTACCACTCTACAAATGGTAAAAAGAAGGATTTTCATGTACAAATCCTTCATATATTTGATGGGAATTTGAGTTTCCACCTTCTTTGCATCATCTACACAATAGACTTGGACATAATCCTCTATGTTAAGCCCTCCAACAGGCTTGTCGTGTAAATCTATTGGGTCTCCCCTTCGGGAAAGTCCAGTAATAAATTATATGTCTTCCACCTCTATTCATAGTGGAATATGATCAATTATAAAGTAACATTCTTTTGGTTCCCAATGATCAACCATCATCTGAAGCAAACAAACATTTCTTTTCATATTCGGCATTTTGAAAATTTTGAGTAACCCACAATTCTGAAGAATATCTAAGGATTGTTGATACTCCATCACTTCATTATCAATAGCAATGTGCTCACATTCTCTCCAACTCATCGACATCTTGGGAAAATTCATCCATTAATCAGTTAGATATAAGTTTTTTAATTTTGCTCTGCGCATACGCGACCTCGTTTTTACACAGTCACGTGTATACGCAATTTTCTTGTAGCAAACCTGCGTATACGCAGGGAGTTTCAAAGAAAATCTCTTTTCAACAGTCAAAAATCCACAAATTTTCTTAAAACATGAATAAAATTGATGAATGAGATGAGTAAAAGCGTTACCTGACTGATTTGAGGTGATTTGGTAGCCGGTTTCTCTGTATTCAAGAAGAGAATTTTTTGCCCCAAAGATTTTTCTCCACTTCTTCAATGCACAAATGATCAAAATGTGAGTCAAAATGCTTATTTATGCCTAGAATTTGATTTTTTTTCACAAATTTCATTTGTGTCTATTTTTTGAATTTGATTAAGGCTGTTTAACCTTTTGGCTCGTAAGCGTTGGGAAAAGTAAATTTTCAGGTACATTTTGCTGAATTTGGGATATTCTTACTTTTCCCTTGGATCCATGACTGCTGACCTGTCATGGCAGGTATTTGATTTCGAACTGGAATTAAGTTTAGGGAATCCACTTTCTGTTGCATTCTTGAATACTAGCCTCCATTCTGATTACTTGCCATAGGGTAAATCCCATCATGTCATGAGTATTTAACCCATTTCACTCGTCGATTTTTTAATGATGACTTGGTGGTAAAGCCATCCTTTACATGGGCTTCCTAGTTAGTTCCTCGCTAGCATTTGTCACCCATGCTGCAAACTATTTAAGCTCGGGAGTCCTCTTTAGTCCCGCTATGACTTATGCGTTGAAGCTTCATTCTTCTTCTTCTTCGCTATCTTTATTCTGGCCATTTACCCTAGAGGCTCCCATATGTTGTCGAGTTGTATTACTGCATTGCATATTGAATACTTGTTTATCCTGGCCTTTAGCCAGCTTCATTTGGACTCATGTTTAAGCCCTATTTTGACAGTGTCTTTCTATACAAGTTAACCATTTAATCATTTAGCCTTTGCGACTTGAAACCTTTACCCAAGGATGGAACATTCCTTTGAGTGTCACTTACAAGTTTTCACCACCTTGCATTGAGCATAGTATTGTTCCTATACTAGGAACTAGTGCATCTGTTCATTGACACTCGTTCTATCCATTGTACTATAGGCATTCTTTTATTATATTTTAGGCTTTTAAATATGAAAAAGACAAAAAAAATTAATATTTGAAAAAGAGCGTGAACGAGATATTACTTCCATACTTGATGGTAGCTATAGTGTCACTTGTGTCGCCCTTGAACAAAGCACAAAAATGCTAAGCCTTTTCTCCATTTGGGATGGTTTTGGTTTGACTTGAAGCCATAACCTTGTTTTTGAGTCATGCTCACAGTTGTTCTCTATTTAATCTATGAAAGTTTTTATGCCTCTATTTGAAAAACTTATACGAGATGATCATTTGTTGCTGCAGTCTTGTAATTATGATATACTATTTAAAGGGAAGTTTCTAGCTTTGTTGTTGACAATAAACATTATCATACCTGGGATTCATGTCATACCTTGAATTCCATTTGACCCTATCAGTGGATATCTCACCTCTTTGACAGCTTTCATTATTGGTTGGTTCAAAGGGTTTCTGTCGTGGGCTACCTTCATCTTGAGCATGCCAGAAATGTACTTCGGGTTGGTTACTTCACTTTATTCGTCTAATTCCTTCCAAATCTTGGCCTGTGGATTACACTTGCACTGGACTGATGTAGGATGTCTTAATTCCTTCCTTCCAACAGATCTTTTCCCATAAACTCTGACTCATTTATCTGGGAATAAGGTCTAGAGTCCTTTTTTCAGTACCTTAGGGTTTGCAGTCATTAGTGGCAGACTCTTCGCTATAGACAGTGAGAATACATCATTGTCTCCTGATTGATAGATTCTTTCAAGTGCTTGATTTCAAATCATTCATTCGCACTTGCTAGATTGTACTGGGGCACCTTGACACTCATTATCATTATCGGTGGGTTGTCTCATGTTTGTTAACGGTATACATCAATGATCGGTAATCAAACGATTTCTCACATGGTCGACCTCAGCTCATTTATTCCCATTGTGTAGAATTGTGCCATGGTGATTGGTGAAGACCTCGGGTTAGCATCAGCATGTTTTGGTTCACTTTGACATCTCCTTCAGTTTTCTGCTAGTGACACCATCCACCCTTAAATGTTGTAGTTTTATCACAGCAGCATCTTATATGTTGGCTCCTGAGTTACCTATTGTACCATTTGTTCCGCCACTTACGATTTGGTACTTGGAGATTCAGTTGTAGCTATAATGATCAGATATATTTGTAGCATCATTAATCAGTCTTCTATACATGATACTTGGACATGATTTTGACTTACACTTCTGGGTAGTGATCAGATGATTCACTATGTACTTTAAATTTTAGTTATACTTGTATACATATTGGATCTGCTCCTTACCTCATATGCAAACATGCTTTTCTCTCACTGAGCATGGGTATGCCCGTCTTAGACATGAGCTATCTTTCTGATTTCTAATATCAATAGTTTTTTGGTTGGCTGAAATCTAGTGAATCCCTCTCTAGTCCTCGCAAGGTTCTTTCTATGCACATAATACATTGTGGCCATCATGTACCCCTTATAACCTCATATATTAGGGGGCATTTTTTATAGCATCATTTATCACCATTATATATTTGATGCCTTATGCATTGGCCTTGGGCCGCCATTCCATTCAGACTTGGTCATATTTCTCAAAAAATAGTATTTCAAAACCCATACGCGACTCTGCCCAGACTTTTGTGTATACATGCAAGTCCATACATAGCGAACCTGCGTATGCTATTTAAAATATTAAAAAAATATAAAATTTCCCTATTTTTAGGCGAGGTTTACGGTTGTTCTTATAACTTAACTACCCCAGCCCGTGGCCTAACTGTTCCCCAAATGAAAAAACTAATTTGAGGAGGTATAAATACCCTTCAAGGGAATGGCCTAAGGGAGGAAGAGAAATAATTATAGATATTATACCCTGTTATAGCCTTGACCAAGTATGATATTTCCCCTGTGCCTCCTGCACTTCCTATAGTTTCAGGAAACCCTTGTTTCCTTGAGATGTTCACCTTCATCCTATGTAACATCCATTGTGCATCATTCTTGGAATCAATGAAATACATCAAAGACACAAGAAATAAATGAATTGAAGAATGCAATACATCAATGCTTACTTGAATTCCAAATCCAAAGGCGTCTAGTTCTGTTACGATCCTCCCATCTTAATAAATTGTTCTTGCATCTGTCAAAGGAAGCTCTGAAAGCTCATGGAACCTCACAATGTTTTAGAAGGCACTGGATAAGATATTACCATAACCAACATTCTCTAAGATGTGTTCTTCCAAATTAGCAAATGAATTTTGAAGGGCATAAAAGAGGATGGGAAACAAAGAAAAATTATTCTCTATCTTAATTCCACCAATCCTAGAGAAAAAAATATAATGCCAAAATGGTTTATAAGGGCTTAGTTTAATGAGTCGTTACAACTATGAACGGTTTTTTGGGACTCATGTTGACTACACTATTGTAACTCACTATGGCCAAACAATGTTAGACGACAATTCCAACAAACTCAATAATGCCATCTATGTTTAGAGAGAGGGCTTCTTCTATTGTTGTGTCAGTGGAATACATGAAATACCTTCCACTTTCCATGGATTTCCAATAGGGAAACATTGTCTCTAAGTGCTTACAAAAAGATATAGAAGGGGCCAATAATATTCAAGAGAAGACATCACATCCTAAAACAACATGGAAAATCTTATTCTCCCACCTCCTACAATGAACTGGTTGTGCCATAACTCTGTCACCAATGAAAGAGAAGTCAAATGTGTTGTAGAAAATAGATTTAGGCTTTCATAGATGCATATGTTTATACAACATACACAGCATGGCTAAAGAATAAATACCCCCTCAAATGGAATGACCCATAAACACCACAGTGTTCCATGTTTCATATTCTAGGCGGGCCTACAATAATAATGAAAATATGAAATGAGGGGTGTGATAGATCTTGAGTAACGATCTATGTGTATTTGTGTGTAATGAGGTTTATTTGTGAAACTGCACAATGTACACTAATTACATGGTGTAGTGAGTGCATAGACAATTAGCACAACTTAATGAAAATAATGATTTGATATGTGCCTGTAATTCTAAAGCTCGAACATACTCTCATCTTCAAACTTCACGTGCTTCATAAAATGGCCAAGCTAGAAATGCAGCCTTGCATATCAAATCATTGTAAGGGTTTTGAATAAAACTAAAGTTTTTTTTTTGTATTTTGATCTTCATTGCAAATTTTGGAATATTTCAGAAATTTTATGGATAGTTCCTCTCCACCAAACTTCCTGAATATGAAATCTAGTTTAGCTCAGGTTGTATGGGAAGGTTTGCATATCAAAACTTTGCAAAGGTTTTGAGAAAAACTAAAAATTTTGTTTGTGTGCATGGGCATGGTTTTGTGGAAAAATAAAGCCAAAGTTTATTTGCCACATCTTATTGTGTTTGTGTGTATTTCTTATTGGTACATACAAGGTTGAGCTCATTATATATCGTCACAAGACTACTCTGGTACAAGGACATGTTGACTAATCTTTGCACTTGTGTTATTTAGTCTCCACTTGTTGGTACCACAAAATATGGTTAAACTCTTTGGCTTAAAGCATTCACAGATCCACAACACCAAATCCATTCAAAATCACATTTGCATCATCACTACTCAACTCCTTCTCTTGGAAGGCATAAAGTAGTCCATCAATGAGTATCTCCTCCAAATGAGCATAATCAATACCTGAATCTCCTAGGTTGAAAAATACCTTTCCAATTGTTCACTTCCATCTTTTAGATCTTCAATGGGTGCTTCCGACAATATCAAAAACTCCCACTTTGTTATCTAGAGACTCAACCCAACCCTAAAAAGAATAAATTCAACACAACCTGAACCTAAAAAGTAGATAGGATTTTGACTTGCTTAGTGTTCACGTCTCGGACAAGGAACGCACCACTTGTGCTAATACTATCATCAAATGAAATTTAGGGCTAGTGTAAATATAAATTCAATCAAGAGAAGGAAAATGTTACACATGAGAAAATCAAATTTACATAACTTGTTAATTTAGTATTATTACTCATAAGAGATAAAAGGTATCATTTATTTTCCCATACTTGAATCCTACCATCTATGGAGACCAAGGAATGTTAGGATATCACCACATGTTCATGTTCATTGGTATTTATGGAAAGGCTAGAATGATTGAGGATCCACTATTCATGGAGACCCAAAATGTGACATATCCCTCTATGACTAACTATTAAATTTCATATCTATGTTTCCATATTTAACCAATGTAAAGACAACTTGATTATTTTAGAACGTGTGAAGACCAACCTGCCAATGATTTGTTGGTGAGGGAGAAATTATTTTCAATTAAGTGTCTAAATAATCTTCTTAGTTAGAGGTTATATCTAAAACTTCAATAAGGGAACACAATGTACATCGAGAAGAGTGAAAACTAGTTGTTTTAATTTAAGGAACATAACTTTAAAGTTGGAGCTTAGCTTCAAATTTTGCAGACTAACCAAACTTGTATCAAATTCCCTATCTCCTATTTAGAGGAAGCAAATATTCTATAGCTTCTCTACATGATGGTATAATACAACATGCAGAGTGTGATAGGTGTTGAGGAAAATGAACGTCTTGAACAAACCTATAGGCATATTTTGTTTCTAACAAAAAACATGATGTTGAGATAGAATTAGCTTCGCTTCAAATTTTGTAAACTAAACAAACTTGTATCAACTTCCGAATTTCCTATTAGAGGAAGCAGATATACTATAGCTTTTATAAATGATGATATCATACATCGTGTAGAGTCATGGTTGCTAGGGAAAATGAATGTCTTGAACAATCCCATAGACATATTTTGTCACAACAAATAAGATGCTTAGAAAGACTTTAGAAGCTAAGGTTATGAGAATTTTAGCTAGCACTAAGTTGTGCAGAGGAGTTGGATATGGGTCAAGGATAGACGAGTTTTATCTAATCATATCAACAAAGATCGAAGGGACAAAAGAGGAATTGATGTCCGAGAAATCTTGCCAGCAAAGTTGTCACGTTCTTTAGAGTCAGCTACTCGACCAAAACAAAGAGCCCAACAAAAGTGTAGCCTTGATATAGGCACGAGACAATAGTAGTTTGCAAGTTGACAGACTTAGGGCACACTATGAGAGTCAATTTTGCAAGTATTAGATAATATTGTCTTAAATTGATATGGTTTTGTCTTAATTTTTAATTTTCTTAAATGAGTTTCGTCTTAATTTCATTGTCTTAAGTGTCCGTTGTCTTAAATATAAAGTTGCGTCTTAAAATATTTTTGTCTCAAACAGTTTTTGTCTTAAATATAAAGTTTTGTCTTAAAATATTTTCATCTTAAATTGTTCTCGTCTTATAATATTTTTGTCTTAAATATAGAGTTTTTTTCTTAAAATATTTTTTTCTTAAGCTATTTTTGTCGTAAATATAAAGTTTTGTCTTAAAATATCTTTTTCTCAAATTGTTTTTGTCTTAAAATATTTTTGTCTCAATCTGTTTTTGTCTTAAATTTTATATTTAAGACAATTCAATTGATATTAAATTTTAATGTAAAATAACTAAAATAAAAAACAACTTTTTAATAAAAAGCATAAAAGTGCTCTTAATGAGGTAGTGTTATCTCGTAATATTCTTTATGATAACTATTGAATTGACAGAGTATGCGCACACTCTAAAAGTTAACAAGAAGAGTTATATATATAGCTTCAGAGTGGTTCTGCTTGAGTTGATTACAGGGAAACGGTCAGTGGGGGAATGCGAATTTGAAGAGGGCATAAACCTTGATGTTTGGGTGAAGAAGATGGCGAGGTCAGGAGAGGAAGAGTTATGGAGATTATTGATTCGAGGCTAAGCAACTTCCCAGTGGAGGAGGCCATAAATATGTTCTTCATGGCTTTACTATGCTTACAAGAGCAGCCTGTGCATAGACCGAAGACTGAGCATGCGTGATATTGTGTATATTCTCACACATTGTAAACCAAAGCCGAGGCATTAAATTTCTGTGTTACGAGGAGCAGGAATCAAAACGTAGCCACTGGTTAGTATGACAGTGGCTTCCTCCCTAACTCAAAGAATCAATGTATGAGTGTCATGTCTCAGGTCACGCCGCTAAATTTTGATGTCTATTTTATTTATTTACTAGTTGACATGAAAATATAAGGTGTAAAAGGTAGAGTGTTTAAGTGATGAGACATGGAGAGAATCTTATTTTTATTGCTCATGGATGACTCCTTATTTGATGACATTGCTGACAATGTTTGTATTATTCTTATTTTATAAATAAGCACATTTTTGATCAGTCATCGATTTAACATACATATTATTGTTAGAAATTAATGGAGAAATTTCAGTTAAGATAGGATTGATATTCTAATTCTAGATCTCAGATCCTAATATTCAGGGAGTGGTTCAAACCACCCGATTGTGAGAAAGCCTATATGTACTAGGCTGTTCTCTTGATTCATTGTATCAGATTGTGTAAGTGTGTTTGCATACTCTCCAAGTTCTCACATAGAGAGCCATTTCATTAATTTTATCATGGTATCAAAGTGTACAAGATCAGAGACCTATGTGTTGGGAGGCCAAGAGCCTGTGTGAGGAGCGTCGCTTTGAAGTGGAGCATTGTTCTTGCTAATTCGTGAAGGTGTGGAGGCTGTGAAGGTGAATTTGCAACTGGAAGCCGTGGTTGATTTGACCTACAGAGGAAACGTAAGGCCAAGAGCCGATGTGGAGGCCACAAGCCTATTGCCATGTTGCGTGAGGCTGAAAGCCTATGTCGAGGCCACTGCTTGAATGAGCATGTGTAGCTTTGAGGGACACAGTCTCGGATTTGCAATCTGAATTCGAGCATGTGTAGCTTTGAGGGACACAGTCCCAGATTTGCAATCTGAATTCACGTGTTCTATTGGGAAAAATACTGAGAGGGGGGGGGGGGGTGAATCAGTATTTAGAGTTTATAAAATAAATTCAACCTTTTCTTTGAGCAGATTTCCATACGCAGTTTTTATGAACTGAACTAGTGTATGCATGCGGAAATATATAGGTAAACTAGCGTATACTGATTTACCTTTCAGATTTAGAGAATTTCTCAGGAACAGTCTTTTAAATAGATTTATCAGTTATGAATAAGGCTAAATAATCAGAAGTTATGAGCAGTAATCAACAGTATAAAGCATCACACACATGAACACCAATATTTAAGGTGGAAACCCAATTCAGGAGAAAACCACCGCTGCTGTCGTCTCTGTCTTCAATCTTTATTATATAGAAAACCTTTTACAACATTGTACTGATGTAGACTTATACCAGTATGCAGGCTTCTACCTGCAGAAGGCTGCAACCTTCTCTTGTTTTCCAGCTGCAACTGGAAGGGAGCTCCAACCCCCTGATCTTGTTTACCAGCCTCTCCTGGAAGGGAGCTACGACCCCATGATCTCGTTTACTAGCTACCACTGAAAGGGAGCTACAACCCCCTCACTGAAGGCTTCGACCCTCAGCACCACCATGGACCACGTTTCATCAATTTTCATACTGGATCCAAAAGTTTCCACAAAACACTCCTTGTAGGCCTCTTTTCATCAGATTTTCAGACTCGAACCACTCCACACATACATCAAACTGAAACCTATAACCCATTCAATTCATTCATTGAATCATAAACCAATCAACCAACCAACCAATGATCATAATAAACTAGTAGCATAATCAGTTTTCAAACAACTCAGATCTGTATGAAGATATCGTTAACAGACAACAGTAATACAACAAAATAGATCAGAGAATTTCTTCTGCACACTTCAGCAAAACCCTAGATTCCATATGCGATTTTACTTCACTGAACCCGCACATATACGCGCTTTCACAGAGACAAACCTACGTATATATTTGCAACTATTTCAGGACTGACCTTAGATTCCATACGCGATTTTGCTGAAACTAACCCGTGTATATACGCGCTTTCGCTGTGACGATCCTGCATATAGATCTGTAAAAATAAATTTTGTAGAATAGACTAGATCTATAAAACTTACCCATATTTATTCATTTTCTTCAGCAGAATTGCACCAGTTCTTCATCACTCCTTCAGTAGGTCATTCTAGAGATTCATCATCTTTAGATCTAGAGATCTTGAACCATCATTAGATCCATGGGTGCATCATAGATTTAGATATATCAATTAACAACATAGTTCATCCATGCAGATATTCCTTAGAGAAATTTATTCATCAACAACCCTTACACATGCACACCTTGCACTATGATCCTCTTCTCCTTATATAGTTTTAGCCTTTATCAATACCATGAGTCAAAACCACTTAACCGCTGATGGTATTCCTGGATGGGATCAAATAGATAATCCAGTGCTCAATACTATGGGCCAATACCATGGTCATGTCCCCTGGTTTTATAAATTTAGACTGAAAATAGGCATACACTACTAGGTACGTAATTTTACGCATACATACGCTACTTTGCCTTTACAAACCCGCGTATTCTTTGTGACATATCTTATTCATCATTACTCTCTCTGTAGATACATCAGATTTACATCATTAACAAATAGGTTTCTATCCAAAGACAACTCATCAAGTTAGTTTCCATCAAGCACAAATTCATCAAGTAGGTTGCCATCAAGGACAACACATTGAATCATATTGCCAACATGTTCCTCCAACATCTTTTCAGCAGTATTCTTGCAGTGACTATGACTGGTGACAAAACATAGATCTATTTTGTTGTTGAGGGGGATGAGACCGTGAATTTTCATGAGTAGCATCACCCATAAGAAGTAGAGAAGCCCGCATCCAAGATAGCTCATCACCCACAAATGTCTTTACAGATAACTCAGCAATTGAAAGCATAATCTGGATGGCACCTCTCCTATTGGTTTTCCGTAAGTAGCCCTTCCCCACCCGCAATCCACATCCATAGCCCACCGTAAGATATCTCGTGCTACTATTAATATTCAATATCATCAACCAACATTTCAAAATCCATGCGATGGACATGCCAAGGAGAGTATGATCTAGTCCTCTTAATCTTTCCTACTTTCCAAGGCATTGTTGTCGGCTTCATCATGGTGTAAGGAGCCACTCCCTTTATTTCTTCAATATGAGTTAAGAAGAATCTTCCCTTAAGTAAAACGTTTTTTGCATTACGTGAACTACACTTCCAAGGAATTTTTTAATATATACATTTTTTTAAAAAGAACATGACTTTTTTTTTATAAAGGGAATTTTTCATGATTCTTTTATGGGTGAATATTTTTAATGAAGTTCTTAAAAAGAGCTTTTTGAAAAATTTTTCAAAAAGAAAAGAGTGTTCTTCCTTTACGTAAAATATTTTGCTGAGCAGATAAGTGTTTCCATGAGCAGGTGCGTGGATTGCAGTGGGTTTTTTATTTTCTTTGAGAAGCATTCTCGTATTGAGCCTACTGCGTAAGGTTGTTTGGGCTGCATAAGGTTGTTTGAGACTCGATGGTGGAAGTAGCAGTAGAGTGGGGGAGATTCGAGCGCCTAGGGTGATTAATTGATTTGCTACGTTATTTCAGAAATATATGTTATATGAGAAATTGTTAATTACATGCATTAGAATTAGACATTGATAGCATTGTCAGTTTGTTGAGAGGTCATTTGTTGCTCGTTGCAAGAGCTGAGGGCACTAAGCCCTGCATGGCATAGAAGCCAGAGTCTACAAGGTTCTACTATTGAAGAGCTGCCAAAGGGAGGATTCTCGCCTGCGTGGTAACGGGGTTGTTGGAGCTCGCTAGAGGACCAAGTGGAGTCGAAATCTGGAAGCAAGATAAAACTAGATAATCTGGACCTTTTAACAACATGTCTATATTTTTAGATATTTTTGATTTTGATGACGATGATGATGATATTTTCATGTGGGCATTAGTAGGCGTTAGCCTGGGTATCATGGGTAGCATTTTTTCAGAAAAAAAATGTGGTTCTGTTGATGACCACGAGAAACAAGAGGCACAATCTGTTGTGCAAGATCCTGATATTAAAGAGTCATGAGTTGATCTTCAGGAAGGATGTAAAGAGGAACAAAGTGTTGAAGATCAATTCGACGAGCCGCATGAAGCTGATTGCGAAGACGTGGCAGAAGAAGGAAGAGCTGGAGAGAATGTAAAATATGATAATATCATGAATATTTATGTGTGTGCAGATGACAACATTGCTGAAATTTACATGCGTGACACCAGAGATGGTGAGAGAAAACAATTTCTTGTTAAGCCTGTCATAAATTTCAAAAGGGCGAGGATAAGCGTTTAAGTTTTCCTTCACAAGGGAAGAAATGAGGCGAAGATACATCACTATCTAATGGCGAAGAAAGTGAAGATGAAGCCTCATCCAAAAATGAACAAATATGGTCTCAGAAGCATAAAGACTAATATGAAAACTCTGTTACCAAGTTTTTTATGTCTTTTACCATTGTAAGCCTAGCTGAGACTAGACCAGCAGGCATATGTTATTTTTCTGTACCCTTTCTCCATTAAGGGGGAGTGTTATAAATTAATGGAGAAAGTTCAGTTAGGATAGGACTGAGATTCTAATTCTAGATCTCAGATCCTAATATTCAGGGAGTGGTTCAAACCACCCAATTGTGAGAAAGCCTATATGTACTAAGATGTTCTCTTGATTCATTGTATCAGATTGTGTGAGTGTGTTTGTACACTCTCCAGGTTCTCACCTGGAATTAATTTTATCAATTATGAAGCTTATCCATTCTTACGGAAAAACATTACGAAATAAAGAAATAAAATAAACTTGGTTCGAAAATTTGAATACATAAAATTGGGTTATATAAATGACTCTTTGTTAGGTACTGGAGTCTATAAGATCTCTCACACTTGTGGTAATCTTACATAGGTCAAACTACGCGATCCTTCAAATCTCGGTTGAAAGAACACAAGGTTGGTTCTAACCATAACCGCATCACAAAATCTATCTTTGTTGACCACTCCCATTTTACCAAACACCTTATTTGTTTTGAAAAATCCAAAATATTAGCATCTGCCCCCTTTCATTCCAATCGGGTCATTCGGGAATCCCTCAAAATTGAAAAGCATCATAATAACTTTAACTGTGATGATGGCTATCAATTAAGTCATTTCTGGAAGTCCACCATCCACTTTCTTTCTTCTAAATTCCCTTCCTCTATTCTCAATTTTAACCATTCTCAATACGTTACTCTCCCCTTCCCTTCCCCCCACTCCCCCTCCTCCTCCCCCTCCCCCCTCTTCATATATTTTCCTTCTTCTTTAATTCACATTTCTCTTCCCTTTAACTATTCTTCATTTTAATCAAATTAATTTTGCCTTCTACTCCCTCTTAAATTTTCATCGTTAAATTTTTTCCCCTAATTATTTTATCATTAGTTCTATTTATTTATATTCTACCGTATCTTTCTCCCTATATCTTATGAAACAATAGTTCCTAAATTGATTATTTAAATCGTCCTATAAATTAAAAATTAAAAATTTCTGTGTCTCCACCTCCTTTTCTTCTACTTTGGTCGTTTTAATTTACACCTCTTTTTTCATTAATACAATCTATTTTAATCTTTTCTATCCTAATTTAAATCATCTATATAAATTTAAAATAAAATTTTAATAATTTTATCATAACTCCAATCATAATCCTCTTAAATTATTTTCTTTAATTTTTTTTTAAAAATTAAATTAAATTTATCCATTTCTTTGACTTAATTAAATTATCAATGCTTTATTTCATTTCTGTAATGACTAGTTCATTTTATTTTATTATTATTAAATTAATACTTAATTTCATTCATCTCGTGGACCTAGTCAATTTATTCCCTCAAATCTCTAATGACTAATAATAATAATTTTAATTTTGTATCCAATTAACTTCATATTTCTCTTGGACTTTTTCATAATATTGAATGGCTATAATCTTCCTTATTTATACACTTTGGGTCTTACTCTTCTTATCTTACGCTAAGCTTCCTCCTCTTGAAGATGGGTGAAGTGCTCACCCAAAACATCAAGCTCTTCAATCAAAATACAAAGTTTTCCAGAAATTCTCAGCAACAATATTTAAAAATTCAAAAGATATCAATGTAAATATTTTTAAAAATATATATTTTCACTTACATTTAGATGCAAATCCATGTCATATTTTTAAAATATTGTAAATAATTTATTTATATTTACAATATATTTACTCATTTAATAATCACAATGAAATGTAATTATTTTTTATTAATTATTTTATACCATTTTTAAATACAAATTTGTTTTTTATAAATCCAAATTTTTAATAAATTCTCAAATGTTTATTTGTCACTCTTTTGCAAGGGATTATAGCATTTGTTTCATGTTCACAATGTCTTGACTAGAGATTTTTTTGTGTGTTTGGCTAAAATGTTGAATTTTTGTAGCTTTAAATACAATACTCCATATTTTTGACAAAGGAGTTATTTTTAGTGGTATATTTTGGTCTTTCCCGTGCTGGAATCCGACGGAAAATTTTGAGATGAAATCTTGTATTCTGTTATTGAAATTGGTTTTTTGAATATATATATATATATATATATATATATATATATATATATATATATATATATATATATCTAGTTTCAACACCTTGGAAAATCCCTAGAGCACTTCTATTGTGTAGGGGTTGCCCATCAAGTTTGCGATTTCAATAAATTTCTATCAAATTTTAGAGAAATTGGATCGGAAAAAATCCTGTAAAAAACTTCCAAAAAATCTTACTAAAGACAATTCCTTTCACAAATAATAACATCCACATTTGAACCAAACAAAATGAAACTTTCATTAAAAAACAAAAAAAATCATTAATTTTGTTCCATAAATATAAATTTAAAATTCATATACTATTATTAATAATGATTTTATAGCCATTTACATCATAAAATGATTTTGATAATATGCTTAATACACACATTTACACCCCCCACCACCCCCCCAAAAAAAAACAAAATCCACAATATCATTCATGTTTAACCCTAAAGCATGCCTTTCATATTTTCTTTGTATTGAACTGAAACCTAATATTGATATTAGTGTGGAACTTAATAGCATATAATGTGGTCGTATTCTCTTCAAATATAATTTTAATATTGTTTTTGTATGGTTTTCAAAGATAATATTGATATTAGTATGGAACTTAATAGCATACTAATGTGGTCGTTTAATACACAAGAGTTGATTTATTGATAACAATGTGAAACTTAATAGTATATAACATGGTCATTTAATATGGAGAGAGTTTAGATTTAAATAGCCATGTATATTAATAAAATTATTTAATAAATAAAACATGAATTTTCATAACTATTATAACGACATTTTAATTTGTATAATTACAAAGGTAATTTATATCAAAACATAGTGTTTTAGTGTCATTGTTTGGGGAAGTGCGAAGTGTTTCATGTGCTCAGTGGGGACGTTATTTCAGCAGGTGAATGAAGAATGAAGAATGGGCAATGGGAACAATCCCCCTGTTCTTATTGAAAAAGAAGTTCCACATTGTCACTATGAATGCAACCACAAGAGTAATGGCGAGTTGAATATGAAAATCTAAATTGTCTCACTTTATATCTTTGAACACAATCATTATTACAATACAATTATTGACTACATGGCTTCAATAGTTGAAATACTTGTAGTTTTGTGGACTCTAACATAAATAGGATATTTTTTTTTACTTACAAAGAGAGTGAGTGCATTAGAGAAATTTTGAGGTCTAAAATGAGCCTGAAAATAAAAATATACAACCAAAATCAACTTTATAATAACCTATAAGATTTGAGATAATGATTTCAAACATGTTGGACGATTCACCATTTTTTTAGTAACAAGGTAAAATGATTAAAATATAAAAAAATAAAAACTATTTTTTCAACTTTTATTTTCAACTTATCTCTTTACGATTTTACTCAAATTTCAAGTAGGGGCACTCATTGAATGCGGAATTTAATTTTTCATACAAGGAGTACCCATGTTGCATACGTTTGATGGACCCTGCTACACAAAAGATGAGAAATACTTGAAAAAATCATGTTTTTTATGTAGCAGAGTCCATCCAAAGTATGCAACATGGGGTACTCCTTGGATTAAGAATTAAATTTTACATTCTACGAGTGGCCTTGCTCAAAATTCATGTAAAACCATAGGGAGAAAAGTTGAAAATATGAGTTGAAAAATGGTTTTTTGTTTTTTCACTCTAGAATTGATGATGCAATCTAATCTTATTTTATTATTTCCACTATTATTTTATAATATTCTTTAGGGGGCCATTTTAGACCTCAAAATTTCTCTAATGGTTTAACTCTCATCAACACACATGAAAGGGAATAACATAAATGTGGACTATATTCTTTTGTCAAATTTGAAAAACTTGTATAATTGTCTTGTGGAATTAGCTTTTATGCCAAAAGGTGCTTTGATACATCAGTGCATTACATGTAGAGATATTTTTAGGCTCAGGGGAGTTGCCCAATGTTTTGTATTTTACGTTAGGTTTTTTGGATCTTGAGTGTGGGAGTGCAAAGGATGTGATTTCTCTACACTTTAACACAATGAACTTCTTCTACACTCTTAAGACTTCACAATACACACAAAAAACTTCCTCTGCACTCTAGAAGACTATGCACCAAAGGGACCTATTAGGTTGTACTAATCACGGTTAAATGACTAAAACAATACACATAAATTATTAATCCAGGGACGTCTTTTATTTTGATGACAACAGTGTTTGTGTCGATACATCAAACCAAAAGAAAACCTAAATAAAGGAAGTCATTGTTGAAGTAAATGCTGGAAAGAAATCACTCATGCGGAAATAAAATGATCTACAAGACTGTGATCACACCTCAATTAATCTATCCTAGCGTGCCACACAATAGTTACCCAAATGGTATCTCCAATCTCACATGTATAACAGCATATAAAGTACTAGAATTGAAGCAGATCTATTCACAGCTAAAACAATAGCAAAAACACTTCCACTAATACATAAAATAAATAGAAATATATATATACATCTACCTTAACGCTGCAATCCTTGCTAAAGAGGAGGGCCCTTCCTCCCTAGCAGGGCGCAGGTAGAGAAAGAACTTAATGGAAACTAAATTAGATGATGCATGTAACAGCAACAACAAGATAACTTGTATTAATATGATCAAAATTACAGAGCCAAAGTAATGTTGTTATCCGATAACCTTTCGACCTCAAGGGTCGAGAACTATATAGTAGTTACATCTTAGAAAAACGAGGGATGGATCATTCATGAGAATCTTATGATTCTCATGCTGATTAAAATATAATACATATGATTACAACCACTTCTTAATAAAATTATGACTGGAAATTTATAGATTACAATCAAAACCACCTAGAGGTTTTTATCCAAAAATACAATACTTAATAACTTCTACAACTATCACGATGAATCACAATTGTAGCGTAACATATAGAGGACATGTCAGCATTAGAAGTTGACAAGATCCATTCAGTGGTACAGTTGTAATAATAGTTCATAAGTGGGTCTGTAACAGCATGGTGTAACAACGTCATGGTGCAACAACTCAGTGTAACATCACACCTTTAGTTTCTCCTATACGCCTTGTGCTCTAGATCTTTTGTGCTACAAATAGCATATGAAAAGAAAACAAATGACCATAGATCTTCTCCAAACATTCATCCTCAGTTAGTCATAAAAATTACATGATACATTATAATAATTGACGAAATGACAAGGTAATGAAAATAAGGTGAAACAACACAAGTTAAGATAGAATGCTAGGAAAAAGAGGAAAAGATAGTCTCGATGGTTATAGTCATGAGGTAAAATAGGGAAAAAAATGTAGGAAATAAGTGCAAAACTGGCAGCTAACATCTCCCCCAAATTGAAGCACTTGCATGTCCTCATGCAAAATCACATCTCTCACGGGAATATCTCTGGTGCAGGTCAGTGAGATCATAAGCATCAGTTGTATCTTCATCTGCATACATGTACCCTTGATTATCCATCAGCTTCCGTATCGAGGACTCTGATTCATACTTATTCAATTCATAATTTCTCTGATAATCCTCAATTGGCAGCCAGATTAAAGGGAACTTGAACCTTAACCCGAACCAGGAAGCACCAAGGGTTTGTTTGTGCATATGATAGTACATGTGTAACAGCCACCACAAAATTTTGAAATGTAAATGGGTCCCCCTTCAGCAGCTCAAAATTGTTGGCTTTCATGTGTTCCAAGCACCCCGTCAAGGCTCGACTCATCATTATTGAGAACTGATTGAGACATAAGTTCACGATCCTCCTTCTGTAAGTGGTAGCAAGTTCCCTTATCCTAGGAGTGCTCAAAATTCTTCTAAATTCCCGCCTTAACTGGGTGGCTCGTCTAGGTTCTTCCCAGAACCATAATGCCATCCTCTCTTCATTAACATCCATAGATTTAGTGGAAAAATTCCACTCAATCTAATTATTCATGAAGGACACAAAAGTTCGCAACTGCAGATCCCCCATACGGGAGAATATCGTCACCACCATTTTCATACTCATGTGCTTGCAAATGATATTGTGTAAGAATAACTCATACAACAGGCTTTGCTCATCAAAATTAGAGGCACGAAATACATCTGAGAATATGTGAGTGGAAGAACATAGATAGGGTATGTCCTCAATAACAGGATTCATTTGGAATAGGAAGTAGCATTCCCATAGAAAAATGGGGTAGGATGGGGAAGGTCGCCTGCACCCCAGCAAATTGAGGGCAAGGTCATGAAGTTTTTGCTTATCCATGGTAAGATCCTGAAATTGTTGTTGTAATAGCATCAGTTGTTCCTCCTGCTTCTTCATAGCTTCCTTCCTCTTATAATTCTCCCATCCTTTCTTCAACTCTTCTTTTATCCAATTTTCATGTAGGGCATCTATCTCCCTCTGATGTTCCTTCAACGAAATTTTCCCCTCCCGAAGGGAGATTTCTTCATGTTTACACTTCTAAAATTCAGAAATTAATAAGATTTTCTTAGAACTCCATCTTGAGATGGGACCCAGCCTTCTTCTGTATTCAATATCAGCATCATTAATGGGTGTAACAGTCTCTATTGAATGGGTCTACCCCACCTCTGCTGTTGGTTCTTGTGTAACAGAAGCTTCATCTGTGGGTTCTTGTGTATCAGCCACTTCGTTTCTGCCTAGAGTAGCCTCTATGTCCATTGTTGTTTCTTCTATAAAAACAGTGGCCTCCATAGGTTCTTGTGTATCGGCCTCTAGGTAAATTACTATCGGAGGCTCTGCTTTAACTGTTGGTTCTTGTGTAACAATAGTATCCTTAGCAGGTTCTTGTGTAACAGCCTCCTGTAGTTCTATTCCTATTTCAATTGGACTGGTGTTTTCCCCACAGACCTTATACCCTACTGCTATTATATCTTGAAAACATGTCATGCATACAGGTACCAAGATTTCCTTCCCCTCAGATAATATTTGTTTCAATTATTCATTTTCCTTTCTTATATTTCCATATTCTAAAAGTAGGACATGATTTTCATCCTTACCTGATGAGGAGTGTTCTCTTTCTTCTTCAGATAATTCTACTTATGTTTGCTTCCTAGCTGTGGGAAAAGGTTCTGTGGGCAAGTTAACTTTCACCCTCTGTTTTGGTCATCTATCCCCAATTGGTTCATCAATGGGTTCTTTTCCAATTCTGACCTTGGCAAGCAGAGTCTGGGTTTCAACTTTTGCTGACTTCCTCCGGGAGTCATGGCCTATTTTCACCGGCTTGTCCTCGACCTCTTTCTCTTGATTTCTTCTCAGGTCCTTCCTTCCTGACTTAGGGCATCCAGCATGATCAATTATATGATTCTGTGATTGGTCACACATGCTTTTGGATGTGTTGTTGTCTTTATTGTCACCACCATATACATGATGTTCCCCAATAAGTAGAATGGGAGGTTAATCTTTTTCTGGTTCCGAAGGTGATTTAGTAGAGTGAAGTGATAATTAAACACAATCGTGGATCTTACCCCACAAGTGATGTATTTATTAAACCCAAGGCAACATCTGCCCATGGCTGAGGGAGTGATAATTTGTCAATTCCTCTCCCTTTCTTCTCCAACTTTTGTTCTCCTTCTAGGAAGTCTTCTTTCAAAGAGGGGTAATTGATTTTTTTGTTAAACCAACTTTGTCCCTTTAATTGAAATGTAGTTACTCGGGTGATTACTCTTCAGTCACCTCAATTTGCAGGCCCCTAACTCGGGTTTGATTGTTATTTAAATTCTGAGCGAATTTTATTGCAATTGCCTCATCTGATCCTTCCAACTTCTAGAACTACTCAATCCATCCAGCATCTCTGAATACCTAGTAGGCTTCTGGATAATTCTGCAAGGCATCTATGGAATTTGTCTCTTGTTGAACTATTTCTCCACCCATCTTGCTATTGTTTCTGAATTCGCTCCTTACTGCTCAACCCACTGTAATGTCACTGTGCTGCTTACTTCCTCTCGACATCTTACTCTACTTATCCCAGATGACAAGTTTGAAATGAGGATACAAGGCTTTAGTTTAGGAGGGTGATGGAGGTGACATTATTTATGGATTACCAAATCGTACCTCACTCAACTCTTCATAAATGTCCCGTTATGGAAAGTAATGGGTTCTAAGTACACAAGCTCTTTTTGGTCGGATTTAGTCATCATTGGCGATTATGCTATTAATTGGGTGCATGCACAGTTGATAGCAGTTTATGACTATGGATTTTTTCAATGATTACAAGATATATCCCCCCTACTTTAATGGTGATGGCCGCCCATGGCCATCACCAGAATATCATTACTTTTGTCATTAATCACCCAAATTATAAATGAAGACGTTACCTTTAGAATGACGTACCTGAAGTGACATGGAAGAGGATTTCAAATTGGTGGCACACTTGAGTGGCACAATTATTGTTGTTATGCGATGAAACATGAGAAACAGTGTTCATTGCGCTCGACTATGACATGTGTAACAACCAAGACAACCTTCAGATTATTGTTCAAAAAACATAATGATTAGGAGAAATCGGTACAGAAAGAAAATCAAATGAATAACATAATCTTGTAAAATGTATCAAGAAGGAGGGATGATGTTTTAGGAAGGGGAAAAAAATGGGTGTAATAGCCGCCACAAGAGTGTTTTTCAGTTGTTACAAATTGTTTGACTGCGTCCCGGAAAGAGGTTTTTACAGTTAGATTTATTATTTTTGTATTATTATTATTATTAAAAAGGTGTAACGGCTACCACAAGGGTGGTTTTAAGCTGTTGCACTTATTGGAATTTCAAATTTTAGGCTGGATAGGGGAATGTTCCCCTGTTGCTGTAACATGAATATCGGAGTTCGCGATAATGTTAACAAATGATTCCTTCGAAGTGGGTTGATGATATAAGTTTAGATGATGCCCATTAACCAGCAATGGTGTCTTAGCATTGTCGACGGTGAACAATTGTACAGTCCCATTGTCAAAGACTGAGTCTACCTCGTAAGGAAATATCCATCTGGTGCAGAGCTTGCCTTTGAAATCCTTGAACCTTGAATCATACAAGAGAGCCCAATCTCCTTTCTAGAAATTCTTCTTCTTAATAAACCAATCATGCCATCTAGCTCTCTGTTGTTGAATGATATCCGTTTGTTGAATAGCAGCCTATCATTTGTCTTCCAACTCATTGAGCGGGTTCAATATTTGTTTTTGTGTTGTGCTTAAGTGAAGATTGACCTGGAATGATGTTCTTAATTTCTTTATCTCGAACTCTATGGGGAATAAAGGATTCTTACCATACACCAATTCATATGGTGAGAAGCCTGTAGTGTTCCTCCTTGTTGTTTAGTAAGCCCACAACACCTATGGAAGTTTCTCGGCCCAATTTCTTCAGTGGTTGGCTACTGTCTTTGTTAAGATTCCCTCAATGAATTTATCAGTGCTTTCTACTTGACCATTTTCTTGTGGATGATAATGTGAAGTGATTCTGTGAAGAATTCCATATCTCTCAACCGGCTTCTTGAAAATATGAGATGTGAATTGAGGTCCTCCATTTGTCACTATCTCCCTGGGTATCCCGAAGCGAACAAAGATATCTTAAAACAGGAAGTCTAAAACAGCCTGCTCTATAGCTCTAATTAGTGTCTTTGTGTCGAGCCACTTTGTCACATAGTCGGTGCAGACCAATATGTATGATTTTTGCTATGATGAAGGATTAATTGGCCCTACAAAGTCCGGGGACAATTTCTCAAATGGTTCTATCACTATTTGAGGCTGTAACAACATCTCATCTAATTTCAGAGGTTGGCCCATCCTTTGGCAGTTATCACATCCCTTCACAAACTTCTTGGCATCTTGGAATATACTTGGCTAGTAGTACCCTGTTGAGAGTACTTTGTATCCCGTCTTTTTGTCAGCGAAGTGCCCTCCACAGGGTTCCTCATGACAATCTTTCAAGATCTCAAATACCTCATCTTCTCTAACACATCACCTAATCTGAAAGTCTGGTCGATTGTGATAGTGATTGCCCTCTATCCAAGAGTAACACTATTGTATAATCTTCCTCTTTTCTTTGGAAGATAAATGGTGTGGAAATTTTCCTGCTGCAAGATAATTGGATATATCTCCATACTACAGTGAGTGAGTAGAGATGGAAAAAAGATATTCATCTGGAAAAGAATCCGCAGTGGCAGTGCAGTCATCACTTATAGTTAATCTAGAAAGAAAATCAGCAACTACATTATCCTTTCTGGGTTTATCTAAAATAGTGATATCAAATTCCTGTAATAGCAATAACCATCGTGTAACTATACCATTAGTAATAGGTTTGTTCATTAAAAATTGAATTGTAGCATGGTCAGTGTGTAAAAATACTTGATACCCAGTGATGTAGTGCCGAAATTTGTTGATAGCATGCACTACTACTAGGAATTCATTTTCAGTCACTGTGTAGTTGAGTTTTGTTGGAGTTAGATTCTTGTTGATGTAATAAATGGCATAATTTTTCTTCTCCTCCAGCTACCCCAAAACAACACCCATAACTATGTCAGATGCATCAGTAGCGATATGGAATGGAAATCTCCATTTCGGTCCTCGTAAAATAGGTGCTGCTGTTACATAGTTATTTAACTTCAAAAAGGACTACTCACACTTTCATGTCCACACAAATTTCACATCTTTCATGAGCATGGAAAACAGAGGAGATGCAATCTTTGAAAATTTTATATAAATCTCCTATAGTACCCTGCATGTCCCAAAAAACTACCTACCTCTTTTGGAGTCTTAAGAGTTGGGATTTTCAAGATTACATCAATTTTTGCAGGATCTAATTTGATTCCATTTTCTGAAATGAAATGTCCCAACACAATTCCCTCGGTCATCATCATGAGGAATTTCTCCGTGCTCAGAGCAACATTAGTTTGTTCACAATGTTCTAGCACCTTTTCCAAATTGGCTAATGTTGTCCCAAAGGCTTCCCCATAGGGTGTAAAATCATCCATAAATATTTCAAGATAGTCATTAAAGAGATCGGAAAAAATACCCAATATTGTTGATCCAAATTTATGCAGGAACATAATAAAATACAGAAATAGACATAAACATAGAGATGCAATGGAAACAATGCTTCATTTTATTAATAAAAGAATGACTGAAATATGCCTACAGACATAATGGAAATAAAAATAGCTATTGTGCTGGTAGCGTATCTCTGAGAAGAGATGTGGCAGCTAAAAACCTTAATGTGTTACAATGAGGCTTGAAGGCCTATTTATTATTTAGAAATAATGGAGAACTCTACATGTCAAAAAACCTAACCCTAGGAGATGAAGCGCCAAAACTATGGGCCCCCTTTGGGTAAATTGGTGTTTCAACTTCCCGTGGACGTAACTTTGGCATACGATCTCCATTTGATGTGCTCAATAGCTCATTAGAAAGATCTGTCTAAGGAATTCAAATTTTTCTATGAGCAACGTCAATCTATGAACCCACGCTGCTCCCTGTTTTCCCCAAAAAACGTCATTTAGGGCCTCAAAACGGCTCTGAAAGTTCAGGACCCGAAAAAATGCTAAAAATAGTAAGTTGTGATGCAACTTAAAAACTTAAAGAACTGATGGTGGGGGTTCAAATGGAATAGGTGGGTGGCCATCAAAATCCACCTGGATCATTAAGGCCCCAAAACGGCTCTGAGAGTGTAGGACCCAAAAACCTGCTAAAAATAGTAAGTCGTGCTGAATGTGAAAAGCTGCAGGAATTGATGGTACGGGTCCAAATGGAATAGATGGGTGGCCGCTGATATCCACTTAGATTATTCCTCCCTCCTTAGGAAGAAATGGTCCCCATTGCATTGAGATCTTCCATGAGATGAGGCAAATTTTGTTGAACTGGGTATTAGACTTGTCAAAGATGTCATGGACCTGCGGGCGGACATGCTGGATGCATTTAGTAATTTTGGTTTCTTTTTCAGCCTCAGATAATACATGTGTGTATTATGTATGTGTAGTTGCAGGAGGTATGGCAACATCAGGTAGCAGTGCATCAAAGGAAAGATCAATGGAGTGCTTGTCCTGACAGTGTAGAGCAACCTCTGTGAATGAGGAAAAAATGTCCTCATATTCCTCCATGACTTTGTCCATATGCGGAAGTCGTGCAAGGAAGCCCTATTTCGAGGTTAAGGCCACAATATTATTCTTTCCCTGTGAGCGAGTTGTAAGGAAAATAAATTTCCTGGTTTGGGAAACAGTCTTAATGCGTTGTTTTGCAGTAGTCAAAGAGATGACAAGAGACGGTACTACCTTCGGTATCATGTACAAGTTATTTCCAAAAGTAATAATAACAACACGAGGCCTAGATTCATACACAGCATGTCACTTTCACATGTATGGTTGGCCCAATAATACATCAGCTACATCAAGAGGAGCAACATCACATAATACCTCATCCGTGAATGGCTTGATGTTGTAGGGGAGGCAGAATTTTTGGCGGATGCAGATATCTCTCTCTGGGTGAAGCCACCTGATGGTATATGGCTGTGGGTGTGCTATGGTTGGTAGGCTGAGTCACTTCATGACCTCTGCTGAAATGAGCTTCTTTTGGCTTCTGTTGTCAACAAGGAATTGTAGTGGAGAACCCTTCACCCACATCTACGAATGGAAGAGGTGCTCCCCTTCCTCTGGATCCTCAGGATCCTCCCTCTAGATATTAGTGGTGGAAACAATGGCACTAGGATATACATCAATGATTTTCTTCCCTTTGTCATTTCCTTTGTCCAGTTCTAGCTCAGGATCAGAAAATGCATCTACTTCGGGTGCCTTTAGTTCGGCCACCAACGATTGTTTGGCCCGACACTCGTTTGTGCTATGAGTGGGGCTGTTATGAAATTCACACCACTTCCCTATGTATTTATTTGGATTTTTGGTGTTTTTCTAAGTCACCCCGCTTTGGCCTTTCCCTTGTTCTGCGATTTGGAGGCACCTTTCCATGGCTTCAGATTCACAGATCCAAAGTCTCGCTTCTTCTGCTTAAATTTTTGCTCGATCTTGTAGGCATATCCATATGCCGTGCCAAGCGATGTAATGTTGAGGAACTCCATTTCTCCTGAATGTGTTTGTGTAGATAGCCTCAATACTTGAGCACCAAATGTCTCTCTGAATCTTTAATACCCAACTTTGTGCGAAGGGTATGGAACAAATTCGTCAGTTTGTGCACATCTTGATCCCTTTGATGCAATAGCGTAGTCCATTAGACATATTTTTCCTCATAGCTCCCCACGGGGTAATATTGTTCCTTGATGCCATCTCAGAATGAATTCCAAGTGGGTGTGGCCAAGAACATAGAGGGTTCCCCTTCGTCCTCTTGCTCACAGTAGGTTTCCCACGAGTCTTTGATATGGGGAGTGGCTTTGAGGAGTGAAAAAATAATCTTTTCTTGCTTGGAGAAATCATGGACCGAGAAATACCCTTGTAGCAAATTTAACCATCCATCTACCGCATCTACATCTATCTAGCCTTCAAATACAGGGATGTAAAATTTTACCTATACCTTGAAGGGAGTGGCGCCTCCAGAGTGGCTGTTGGATGTAGATGCACCGTAGGTGGGAAGTCGTTGAAGGATCTAAGCAAAGTTATCCATCATGGCGTTCATTTGTTTCTCGAGGGCATCCTCGAGCAATATTTTGATAGGATCTCGTGCTCCCTCATCTTTCTTTTCTTCTGCCATGGGAGTTTGTCAGGGTTCGCGAGGCTAATCTTGCAAGGGTTCAACCAAATCGAGCCCTAACTCCTTATACCCTAACCACGTTGGGGACATGCAAAGAAAAATAGAGAAAGAGCAGGTTTCTATGATACCACTAATCCCATTGATACAGATTTATGTAGTAAGGCAATAAAATACAAAAATATACATAAACAGAGAGATGCAACGGAAACAATGCTTCATTTTATTAATAAAAGAATGACTGAAATATTCTTATAGACATAATGCAAATAAAAATGGCTAGGGTGTTGGTAGCGTATCTCTGAGAAGAGATTTGGTGGCTACAGATCTCTGAACTATGTTATAATGAGGCTTGAGGGCCTATTTATTATTGAGAAACAATGGAGAACTCTAAACATCCAAAAACCTAACCTTAGGAGATGAAGCGCCAAAACTATGGGCCCCCTTTGGGTAAATTGGTGTTTCAACTTCCTGGGGACGTAAATTTTGGCATACGATCTATGTTTGACGCACTCAATAGCTTGTTAGAAATAGCTGTTTGAGAATTTCAAATTTTGGTGTGAGAAACATTGGTCCATGGACCCATGTTGCTCCCAGTTTTCCCAAAAAATGTCGTTTAGGGCCTCAAAACGGCTCCAGAAGTTCAGGACTCCGAAAAAATGCTAAAAATAGTAAGTTGTGCTGCAACTTAAAAACTGAAAGAACTGATGGTGGGGGTTCAAATGGAATAGGTGGGTGGCCACCAATATCCACCTAGATCATTAAGGCCCCAAAACGACTCCGAAGTACAGGACCCCAAAACCTGCTAAAAATAGTAAGTTGTGCTGAATGTGAAAAGATGTGATAATTGATGGTGCGGGTCCAAATGGAATAGGTGGGTGGTCACCGATATCCACCTAGATCAATTTCCCCGTGAAAAGTTGTTGGTGCATTACAGAGGCCAAAAGGAAGGACTTTGTATGCAAAAGTACCCCACGGGAAAGTGAATTTTGTCTTTTCTTGGTCTTCCGAGACAATTTGTATTTGATTATAGCCACTAAACCCACCCAGGAATGAAAAAAAAATCCCAGTGAGACTATCCAGGACCTGATCAATGAATGATAATGGGAAATGGTCCTTTTGAGTGGCACTGTTAAGCTCTCTATAATCTACACAGACTCTCCACTTGTCATTCTTTTTCGAAACTATGACAAGCAGAGGCACCCACTGGCTGTCAAAAATGGGGTAGACGAAATTAGCATTAAGGAGTTTCTACAATTCTTCTTTCACTATCTCCTTAAGTGCGGGGTTCATTCGGTGTTGTGGTTGTCTAACTGGTTTGAAATCCTCTTTAAGATAAATGTGGTGAGTTCATAGGCTACGATGGATTCCCTTCATATTAGTATAGTCCCATGCAAATGCCTTTTTATATTTTTGTAACAGTTGTATCATCAACTTGTTTTGTTCAGTGGTCAAGTTAGGATTAATGTTTAAAAAGTTTCTAGGTTCAATTTCAATGGGACTGCTGATAGTATGCAGAGTGGTTTTCAAATGTTCAATTATTACATCATCTACCTCATCTTCTTCCCCCATATCTCTAATGAAGGCAACAAAGAGTGAATTGCTAATAAAACTATTAATGATATCATCCTCTGTTTCATCCTTAAAGTATTGTGCTTTTCCAAGCGTGAGGAGAGGTAGGGAAAGATCATATTCAGGTTCAAATTCTTCCCACCAAGGACTAAAATCCATGTGAGGTTTTGATGGGGGGTAAAGGTTCAGGTTCTGAGTGGCCTTCCAATTTGAGATCACGATAGATCTAGACCTACATCCAATATATGCATCTGCAGTGGCTAGCCAGGTCTTCCCAAGATTAAAGGATGACCCTCCATGTTGGATTTGGTTTGTAAAATGAGAAAATTAGTTGGATAATTCCAAGAACCCATAGTGATAACCACATCTTCTATCATTCCCTCGGGCTTGACACGGGACCTATTTGCTAATTCAAGCACTGTGGGTGTAGTTCTAAGTCCATGAAGTCCTAGGGAGATAAAGAGGTCTTTATTCATGACATTGATAGTTACCCCTAAATCAATCAAAGTGTTGGTTATGGGTTGTTCATAAATATGGATAGTCATCGTAGGATTCCTTGGGTCATTATATTTAGTCAACAAAGGCTGATCAATCATGAGATCGGACAGTTTTCCCATAACATGGATAGTAGCAGGGTCTTTTGTTTTTCTTCCAAGCTTTTTGACACACAGATCCCTCACTATTTTTGCATAGACAGGTACTTCCTTAAGAGCCTGTAATAGCGGAATCTGTACATACAAATTCTGTAGTTCCTTGAGGAATTCGGATTCAGGTTGTGACGTTAGCCCAGTTTCAGTTAATCGTTGAGGGTATGGAGGATCCTCAATGTTAACAGTTGAGTCGGTTGTCACAGATGCACTAGCCTTGCTCGGGTTAGCTATTGTAGAAACAAAAGAACCTCTCAATCTGGCTACTACAGGTGTAACAACAGGTGTTGTATCAGCTGTTACTTGTGTAACAGCTACCTAAGAATAGCCCATATCCTTTCTAGGTGACTCACATTCTTCTTCGATAATAATGGGAGTATGTTCAAGTCTAATTACTTTTCCCGATCGAAGCTGAACCCCATTGAGTCCAATAGGAGTAATAAGATAAGTCTGGAAGGTAACCAAAGCGTTTATGCTCTCGGCTACCTTATTATTCAGATTAGGGTTAGGTTGCACAAGTAATTGGGGTCAGATAGAAGGTGTAGGATTTTGAAGAGAAGACAGTTGTAATTGTTGTTGCATTGGTAGTGTAGGGGGTACTGGACCTTGGTTGTTACCTCTCCAATTTTGGCTCCAAGGATTGGGTTTTAATGGAGGATATTTCATTAGTGGAGGGGAAGGCCACTGGTTCTATGGTGAAGGAAATTGTGTTGAGGAAGGAGTAGGATACTGCCATGGATATTGTTGACTATTATAAACATTATTCCAAGGATAAAAAGAGGAAAAATCTGGAGGCATACCTATAGGTTGTGGCTGCCATGGTATCTTCAATCCTATGAAATAATAAGACTGGACATCCTCGCTTGATTCTCGAAGTACAGCCTTCAGTCTGGGCAATTAAGGACATTGATTCGTAGCATGTGCCAATTCACAGATATTGCACAGGTTGATGTTATTCAGTCCACATTCTCTTTGCAAATGTTCATTTTTGCATCGAGGACATAATACTGATAAGGCTACTTTAGCTTTTTCTTATGCTTTCTTAACTTTCACCATAGTGATCTAGGAAGAGAGAGTGCCGAGGAGGTCAGTTTTAAAATCCTCAAATAGATTTCCAAACTCTACTCTGGTTACTCCTCCACTTGTGGACTTTTGTATCTGGATTGAAGGGTCTCGAACTGAACTTATCCCTTTAACTGATCCTCTTGAGCTCCACAGGCAAAGCTTCATTATTTCTTCAAGCGGTTCTTGTGATATGTCTCCTTTTCCCAACATATTCAAATTCTCGAGAAAGTCATCTCTTATACCCCTTAAGAATATTGGCTTCATAATTTTTGGGGCTAATTTACTAAAATTATACCTTTGTAAATTGTAATGGAATCGCTCCGCATAGTCTTCCAAGATCTCCTCCCCCTTATGTGCAATCCTCAATACTTCCTTCAAATCCTTGGTTTGACAGAAATCCTGATACTTAAAGAGAAAGGACTCCCTCATGTCATTCCAGGTTTGAATCGTGCCAACACCTAGTTTGATGAACCATCTTAATGCTACTCCTTTCAGAGTAGAAAGAAATAATTTCATCTTCTGGGCATCTAAAGTGTAGTCATAACCCCTACACAGCACATTGAATTCGAATAAAAATGTATCAAGATCTTGAACGTCAATTCCTTGAAAGGATGGTAAGGATGAAAAAGGAATATTTTTCATAGGAGCCTCATCCTGCATCCCTATTATCGAGAATTCAAAAGTAACAGAGCTATCTGTCTTGAAATTATCATCCCCCATGGATAATTCTTCCTGATGGGATGAAATGACCTCGGAGTGTGTAGGAGATTGATAAATAAAAGGATCAGGTTGTTCCAAGACCAACTGTTTAACTGCACTACCAGCGTCCAAATGATAATCAACTAAATGTTGTTCCTCGGGTCCCTGATGCTCCCCACTAGTTTCCCCTTGTCCTTCGCTTCTCAGATATTAATGAATGATTTTCCATTATTTTTTAAGATCTGGAGTATTGATATAGGGAGTGGATATGTTGTTCAAAGGGTAGTGAGGCATAGACACGGAAGGCACCGATTCCTCAGACTTTGATATAGTAGCCACTTTCAGTGGTCATGTCTTCCTATTATCTCTGTATGCAATAGACTGTTCCTTTTCTACCCTTGAGATCATATCTCCAAAGAATGTCTTTCTTCCCAAGTCTGCACTCTTTTGTTCCTTCTTATGACCTGTCTTTCCTATAGTTAGTAGAGTGGGGGTTGTTTGTGGATTTTTCTATCGTCCTACTGGAACACATGGACCCTATGTGCATCAATTAATCCTACAAGTTCTTCAGTTTCTATAGTGGTGAGCCTGCTTAGGTCCATTAGAGCGATGCGCAGGTTTTTACCTCTCGTCTTACCACCCAACAACTATATAGCTGAAGACACGCTAAAGAAAACACCCAAAGATTCACACTTCTAAGTGTCCCAACAAGACATTAGTGAGCCTGCTCAGGTATGTTAGAGTGATGTGCAGGTTATTACCTCTCATCTTACTGCATGGAAATTGTGTTGCTGGAGACACGCAAAAAAACACAGGGAAATTTCATCTCTAAGTGCCCTAGTGTAGCATTGGTGAGCCCGCTTAGGTATGTTAGAGCGATGTGCAAGATCTTACCTCTCATCTTACCACCCAGAAATTGCAGACTGGGTACAATCTATCTTCTAACAAACAAGTATGGTTGATTGGATCGTCACTACCATCCCCATAAACGGTGCCAAAATTTTAGGTTGTATTAATCACGGTTAAATGACTAAAACAATACACATAAATTATCAATCCAGGGATGTCTTTTATTTCAATGACAGTCGCACTATCTGTGCCAATACATCAAACCAGAAGCAAACTCAAATAAAGGAAATCATTGCTGAAGTAAATGCTGTAAATAAATCGCTCATGCATAAATAAAATGATCTTTAAGACTGTGATCACACCTGAATTAATCTATCCTAGTGCACCACACAAGAGTTACCTAGCTGGTATCTCCAATCTCACATGTGTAACAGCATATAAAATGCTGGAATTGAAGCATATCTATTCACATCTAAAATAGCAGCAACAACACTTCCACTGATACATAAAATAAATAGAAATATATATACACAACTACCTTAACGTTGCAATCCTTGCTAAAGAGGAGGACCCTTCTTAGATCTATTTTTCTTGCATTTTTATTATTATTTTCATTTATGATGCCAGTATAGGTAGTGATTAAGGCTAACATACTCTAAGTGCCTAATATAAGGTTGAGTGCAGAAAATCATGATTTATTAAGCACTTTTATAAATATTTTATTACAAAGACTTGGCAGAGACAAGAAGGAGAAATTATAGGAGGATTGTCCACACTCAAAGGCAATCAAAGGACCCCCAAGGATTCTAGAGGCAGTCGAGTCACTCAAAGAGGAAAGAACTCAATCTTGGTTTACTTGGAGTCCAGTGGACTCAATCATCATTTTTCTAGGGAGTTGTTGGTAGATGCCCTGTAGAATAAATAGAGAAGGTCTAGAGCTAGGAAGAGTTAGTATATTCTAGTCTCAATTCCATTTAGAACTATTGTTGTGAGATATTGAGCTTTTTGTTTTATTCAAGGATCAAACTTTCAGAGATGCATGTAGTTATTATTTTATAAAATGAGAGGATTTATTTCATTTGACTAATTTAAGTTTCAGAGGGCTAGTCTCGTGGGTTAGGGTCCAATCCACGTGCCTTACTTTCTCTGCTATTATTATCTTTTCCTTTCTATCATTTAGATAGGTTTTCCTCTGTCATTTAAGTTAGATTTGATTCTGATAAGTCTCATTGCTATTTATTTTTCATGTTGTTGTAGTTTTAATTGCTTATGCATAGTGAAATAGAGGAAAACTCCAAACCTTTGGTCAAGACTCTCCCTACTCATCTATGTCAATAGAGTTTAAGTAGGGCAGACCTTCCCACAGACCCAAAAACTTATTTTTGTTTGTTTTTTTATCACGCATTATTTTGTGTTCTCACATGCATGAATCTAAATTTTTTTTTGCCGGAATTAATGTCAACACCCCAGAGTAGCTCTGTGTCTCTTACGACTTCATCTCCCCTCTCCATCTTCACAACTTAAACACTGTTTTTATGTCTCCATTCCCCTCCTTTTCCTCTTGTTTAAATGTTGCGCCCACCTTCTGATTCATAAAATAAACTTAGAACCATTCAACCTGCCTTATTCCTGCCTTTCATTGGTGCCAGATACTTTACCTTTTTAAAGCTAAACGCTTGAAAAACCATTGAAACTCGTCTTCCGCCTTTTCTACTCGAGACCCCCACCACCGTACATAAAAATCACACTTCGCCGCTCTTACCTTTTTCCTTGAAGACTTACCGCTCTCCTTCGTTGATTGCTTACCTTAATCGTTCGTTCTATCGGTCACTGTCGGCAGATTCATTTCAACGCAAAAACGCTTGAAAAACTATTAAAACTTGACTTCCGCCTTCCTCCTCGAAATTCCCACTACTGTACATCGCACTTCCCAAATTGAAACATTTAGCTTTTACCTCCAACACTTACTGCTCGTTCCTTGTGATTGCGATATTGCGAAGTTGCAAATCGCACTTCGCACCATTTATCCTTTCTCCCTTAACACATACCGTTGTTTTGGCCGATTGCGATAGTGCGATCTTGCTTCGCTGTCAGTCCCACCACCACGTCGCCATCACAAATCGCACTCCACATCCTCTATATTTTACCCTTAATGCTTACAACTCATTCTTAATATTGCGGTATGGTGAAATCGCATCCTGTGGAACTTACCATATTGCACATCGCAGCCCGCAACTTTTCCCTTTTTCGTTTCACCGCCATGTCATCCCCATTGCACATCGCATCCTCCGAAACTTACCACATCACAAATCGCATCTCGTAGTTCTTATCTGATCGCACATCACAACCCAGAGTTCTTATCCAATCGCACACCGTAGCCCACAACTTTTTCCTTTTTCTTTTTCACCGCCATGTCATCCCCATCACAAATCGCATCCCACAACCTTTACCGCAACGCACATCGCACTTTACACATTTTAGTTTATTCTCGTTAAATCCTTACTGTTATCCATTTAAATTTGTGAAGTTGTGATTGTGACATCACATATTGCAACTTTTACCTCAATCGCGTCTTCGCCATCACATATTTTTATTATTTTTGCTCCAAAGCCATGTCTTGCACTATAATGAGGTTTTATAAGGTTTTAAACCCCCTCTTTCCACTTCTAAGACTTTTTCAATTATTTCCGCTCCAAAGCCATTTCTTGCGCTATAATAAGGTTTTATAATGCTTTAAACCCCCTCTTTCTACTTCTAAGCCTTTTTTTCAATTATTTTCGCTCGAAAGTCATTTCCCAAGTTATAATCAAGTTTACAAGGGTTTAACCCCCCTCTTTCTGCTTCCAAACCTCGTTTCATGTATTAAACCCCCCATTAGCCTCTTTTACCCCTTTTTCTTCCTTCAAGATACAAATTAACTCTTTTTAGTTAGAATTAAGTCATGGATAGAAGCATGGTAGATAGATCATAGGATAAGTAGAGTGCGTTTAGTCGTTTGGCCAAGTTAAGTGTCATTTAGGATTGGTTTCCTCTCTGTTATTTGTTTTCTACAAATTCAATTAGCTTCATTCTTGTCATTTCTTTCAGCAATTTAGTTTAGTTTCCTTTCTGTCTTTTCCTTCCAGCAATTTACTTTACATTTTTTCTCATAATTTAAGAAATAGCACCCTTTTGTAAAGTAGAAGACGATGACATGAAGAGAATGCATCTATTGTGTATATAGAATTTTCACCTCAAAGTTTGTACAAACCCTGGGTTGATAAAGTCAAGTAGGGCAGCCCTTGGGAGTTGCAGCACTTGTGGTGCAATACCAGGGCTCACCACTTTTTGGCGTCATTGCCGGGGAGGTGTCTAGTAGATATTTTGATTTTGTTTTAGCATTATTTTCTACTTTCCTTTCTTTTCATGTCACTTCAGAAATATTGAAAAAGTACAAAAAAAAATATCTGATTTTCATACCTTGTAGGACTAGGAATACTCAAAGACAAACCTTACCTAAAACCCCCACATCACCTCCTAGCCACCCTTCACTCTTCTTTAGTGGCAGTGAGATTGAACCCCCTATAGGAGAGCCTTCTGAAAAATTTTAGGATCCTATTGGGGAAGAAGAAGAAGAAGAAGAAGAAGACGTTGTTTCAACTAAGGGACATGCTTCACCTATCTTAACCATGGCTGGGACCCAGAGAGCCTTTCCCATAAGAGAGGAAGATGGGGAAACTAAGATGAAAAGCATTAGCTTGTCAGCTCTTCCAAACTTCCATGGACTTACCTCTGAGTACCCTGACACATTCATGTTTGAATTTGTTATTGTCTGTAGGACTTATGACTACACCTCTGATGATTAGAAGTTGAAGTTGTTCCCATCCACCCTTAAGGATGCAACCTTGCGCTGGTTCATGGGTCTTCCTAAGGATAGCATCACTACCTGGGAACATATGAAAGAGACCTTCAGCATCAAGTACAAAGACTAATGTAGGTCCAAGGAAACTAAGGATGAGATATTTAGGATGACTCTAGGGCCTGATGAATCCCTAGAAGATTATGAAGAGAGGTTTCAATTGAACTATAAGAGAGCCAACTATACTCTTGATCCTGACTCACTTAAACTTGTACTTCTTCGAGGGATCAGTGAAGAAATTATAGAAACCTTGGATATGTTATCATGAGGACATATCTACCAACAATGCTATGAAACAATCAAAACTATCTTTTGGAACCATTCTAGGGCATTTAGGAAGAAGGTCAGAGCTAGCAAAAGTACATCCAATACCCCTTCCTCTTCCACCTTCATAAAACATGAGATTGGAAACATGCTAGAGGACTTCAAGAGTGACATGTTGCACACCTTTTCTTTGCGAATGGACATAATGCAGGTCAAAAGGAAGCAAGAGGAAGTAGAGAGAGCCTTGGCCATATGTTGTCCTAGATGTACCAAGAAACACCCAAGAAATGAATGTCCACTAAATGTCATAGAGTTTTTCTTAGTTTGTGAAGAGAATCATGCCATAGACAAGTGCCCCTCATTACCTGGACTCAAATTTGTATATCAAGGTGGGGAAACAATGCTAGAGAAACTATGTTTCATCAACCAGAGAAGGCCTCAGGGCCCTTGGCCATATCAACAAAGTATGCAAGGTGCACCTCAATCTTACTATTAAAATAATCATAGTGCACCCATGCAACCTTGGTAGACCCCCATTCCTCCATCCTAGTATACACCTCATACTTGGCCTTCCAACCCTTCATGTCATCCTCAGCTAATAAACCAACAATTTCAGCAGTATGTACAACCTCAGTGGAACAATCCATCCCAATTGTGGAGGCCTCAAAAAAATCAACTACTTGTTGTAATGCCTCCACCCCAACCTCAACCTCAGATTAATCATGCTGCTCCACCTAGGCTACCTATACCTGCACATCCCAATCTAAACTCGAAAAAGAGACAGGCACAACAGGCTCCCAATGGAGAAACATCACATCCAACTTATGTTGTGGAGATACAAGAGGTTAATCTCAGGTTAGGAAGAGTACTCCCAGAAAACCATCCCCCATATCCACCTATAGAGTTTGGGGAGGAAAAGGAAGAAGATAACACTCAGATCCAACAACCCCATCTTTCGGAGTGCTTGATCCACCCTAGCCAGAACACCCCAGAGGAGACTGAACTCCTAGGAGGATTGGAAAATTTGTGTGTAAAGATAACACTTCTCTAGGCTATTAAGGATGTCCCTATCTAAAATAGGTTCATCAAGGAAAAGTGCTTCAAGAAACGTGGAAGGAGGAAGGGAGATACCCCCACCATCAATGTGGTAGGACAATTGTCTGACCTAATGTTGGGGAAGATTATATTTCCAAAATACCTGGACACTGGTAGTCCAGTTGTTGATGTACATATAGATGGTGTCATAGTCCCCAACACTCTGATTGATTTAGGGGCTGCCATCAATATCATGACCAAGGAAACTACGTTGAAACTTAATCTCCAAGGGACTTTGAGGAAAACCACAACAATTTTGAAACTTGTAAATCAGTCCACAGTAAATCCGGAGGGAATTACTAAGGATTTTATGGTTACCATTTACTCTTGGGAGTATCCTACAGATTTCTTGGTCCTACACCCAAAAACCAAGTTTAATGTTTATCCTCTCATCTTAGGGAGACCTTGGTTAGCCACTACAGATGCTTATATTAGTTGTTAGGCTGGAAACATGACTATAAAAAATGGGCCTTTGTCTAAACTACTAGTGTTATATCCTCCAACACAGCCTTCCATTGATCATGATCTCCCTATATGGTTAGAGGATGAAGAAGATGAGTTATATAACACTGCCCCTATGTGTACCATAGATGTTATCCTTAGAGGGGGGCAACTCGATTAAGATGGACTCATCGACCATGCCATCCAAAAGTAGTCCTCCACCAACACTCCTCTAGAAACCCTAGTCAAAGAGTCTGAAATCCAACCTTGGATGGAAGTGAAATCAGTTGAGACAACCTCTGGAACCACCAAGGTTGTCGATTTTGGCCCATCTAGATCTCTGAAAATTAACCCAAACCTCTCAAATGAAGAAGAGAAGCATCTATGCCAACTTTTGAAAGAAAATATTAAAGCATTTTCTTGGGAGTACAAGGACATGAAAGGGGTGCATCCTTCAGTATGCAGACATCACATTTACAACAAAGAAGGATGCAAGAAAGTGAGACAACCCCAAAGAAGGATGAACCTGGTTCTAAAGGACATAGTCAAAGAAGAGCTGTAGAAAATATTGGATGTGGGGTTCATATATCCTATATCCGACAGTGACTAGGTATCTCCTCTTGTCCCAGTCCCAAAGAAAAATGGGAAGTGGTGAATTTGTGTTGATTATTGAGAACTAAACAAAACCACCAAGAAAGACCATTTCCCTTTGCCCTTTATAGACCAAGTCTTGGATGTACTTTTAGGGAAGAAGTTCTTTTCCTTATTAGATGGGTTCAATAGGTACAATCAGATTCAAATCATCCCTGAAGACCAGGATAAGAATACTTTCACCTACCCTTGGGGTTCCTTTTCTTATAGAGTCCTACCCTTTGGGTTATCCAATGCTCCAGCCACCTTCCAGATAACTGTCCAGAGCATCTTTTCTCAGTTAGTCCATAATTCTCTCAAAATTTACATGGATGATTTCACACCATAAGGGGATGAATTATAGGAAGCTCTCACCAATTTGGGTATAGTACTAAGAAGGTGCATTGAGATGCATCTCTCCTTGAGCCCAGAAAAGTGTGAATTCTTGAAGAAAGTAGGGGTTTTATTAGGACACTCCATATCCCAAGCAAGAATACAAGTAGACCCGAACAAAATAACTATCATCAAAAGGGTACCTGCTCCTCAAAATGAGAAATATGTCATTATTTTCTTAGGCTTAGTTGGTTACTATACAAGGTTCATCAAAGATTTCAGCAAGATGGCCTCGCCATTATTTGGGTTATTGGCCAAAGATTCTGAGTTTATCTAGTCTGGTCCTTGTTAAGAGGCTTTTGAGCTCATTCAGAAGCATTTGAATACTACCCCCATCCTCTGAGGTACAAACTGGACACTTCCTTTCCACATCCACACTGATGCATCTAACAAAGCTGCAGGGGAAGCATTAGGACAATTAGAGGACAAAATCCCTTATGCCATTTATTTCATCAACAAGAATTTGTCCAAAGCAAAGCTAAATTATATTGTTACTGAGAAGGATATGTTGGCCATTATCCATGCATTGAACAAATTCAGGCATTATGTCACTGGCTATCAGACCTTTGTTCACACTAACCATGCAACCATCAAGTATTTAATGAACAAACTAGATGTTAATTCTATAATAATTAGATGGTTGTTACTTTTACAATAGTTTGATTTGACTATTGTTGATAAACCTGGAAAGGAAAATGTTGTTACAGATTTTTCGTCTAGGTTAGTTCTCCCTGTAGGTGAATAAGGAATGGTGGATTACCAGCTTCTAGATGAACACCTCTTTGCCATATCAGCACTCTCACCATGGTTTTATGATATAGCCAACTACTTGGTTGTTGGAGAACTCCCTCCTAATCTTTCATTCAGGGAGAGAAGCAGAATCATCATAAAAAACACCCCTTTCACATGTATTGGGGGGAATCTCTTCAAGCTATGCCCTGATCAAATCCTAAGAAGATGTGTGAGGGAAGAATAAGTTTTTGATATCCTCTTTGAATTTCATGATAGCCTGTGTGGAGGCCACTTTGTTGCAAAGAGAATTGTTTAAAAATTTTTGCAGGCAGGTTATTATTGGTCTACCCTTCACCAAGATTCCAGAAGATACACCAACAAGTGTGACCAGTTCCAAAGGATGGGGAAACCCACACAAAGGGATGAAATGCCTTTACACCCTCACGTGGCTCTTGAGCCATTTGACAAGTGGGGCATGGAATTTGTTGGACCCATTGATCCACCATCCGGACAAAAGAAGTATATCATAGTCTGCATGGATTACCTGACAAAGTGGGTTGATGCAAAAGCGGTGAAGGTAGAAACCAAAGAAAAAGTGGCAAAATTTCTGAGGGAGAATTTGTTTTACAAATTTGGATATCCTAGAGAAATAATCACTGATCAGGGATCACAATTCACCTCTCACCTCATGTTGGGTCTTGAAATTGTCATTGACTTCCATTACATTTTCACTTATATTTCCATATTATCACCTTCACTCCACCTCCACTTCATTACATTTACCTTACCATTACAATTATTGGGTTACATTTATTTTTTTCCAAAATTTATTAATTCCTAGTATTTTTAAGAGAATTTGTGGTTAAAAATTAGAAAATAATATGCACATACTTATACCTAACAAGTGGAATGAGTTTGTTGCCATGTGTAGGTCAAAAAGAAGCTTCCAGAGGATCCTTATGTGGCCTACTAAGGCCAAATTCGAATTTGGATGGGGAAGATCATGGGATCATAAGGATATGTGTCTCATTTCCTATTTGTATTGTAACTCTAAGAAGACATGTGCCTTATCACTTCCTATTTGTATTGTAACTCTAGAGATATAGGAAGAGATTCATGGACTCTCATTAATGAGATAGCTTCTCATCTTTTGTATAAATAGGGGAAGCTTTCTCCTATCAAATCATGTGTAAAATTGGAGTTATGTTGAACTTTGAATACAAAATTTGATTGTGGCACCTTACTCATGTATGTTCTTTCATTTTGATTTGGTTTTACTTACATATGGAGCATCTCGATTTACCATCTCTCATACTTTTAGATCAGCTACCTAAAATGTGTGAGATTTACTTGCTTTTATAGATTAAAGTTTATTCGCTTTCTTAGTATTAGTTTTAGAATGACTGTGTTATCTTTGCTTTTCTAAAAGCATTCAAAAGTAAATATTTATCTATTTTCCAATTGGATTAAGTTTGAGGCAATAGAGCTCATAGTTATTTAGTTTCCTTTCATGTTTTGTTATTTACTTTCTTAGATCAAACTATCAATTCATTGTATAATTGAATAAAAGATCAGGCCAAGAAGGTGACTTGTCATACTTCCAAATTGGGTGATCGAATGTTCAACCTATGCAATCATTGAGCTTTAATATTACATGCTTTTACATTGTTATTTTTAGATCCTCATTCAATTGTATAATTCATTGTTCTTAAAGATCATTTCAAGAAGGTGATTTTATCATACTTTTAAGCTGAATACTTGAATATCTAACTTATGCAATTATTGACTTTTCCCTTTGCATGCTTTAATTGCTTTCCTAGATTTAAAGACTAAAGTATAATCAGTTGCTTGTACATCATCTCAAGAGGGTGATTCTATCATATTGGATGTTGAAGTGATTGAACGTACCTCAGTTGTTTTTTCTTTACATGCTTTGAAATGCTTTCTTAGATTAAAATTTCAATTCCTACAAGTGTGATTGTGCGTGCTATATTTTCTTTTGAATTTGTTTTCTTTCTTTTCATTACTTGATTTCATAGGTTAGTTGAATTTCATGTTCATTATTTGATTTCATAGATTAGATTAATTGGTTTTCATTATTTTGTAATTAGATTGATATAAATTGAAAGACAATTTATAACACATATAGTGCATGCATGCTTCACAAGTTTACGAAACCCCCGGGTTGACAAATTAAATGACATGCAATCACTTTGCCCCAACATTTTGCCACCGTTGTCGAGGAAGTGTGCATAGGAACTAGCTTTAAGCCCAGAGTGTATTTTATTTGTTTATGAACAAAGGGTCTAGAATGCAACCCAAAGTCTACATTGACAAATGGTATCAAAAAGTGATTGCGCCATAACATTCATCTATTCTTCAAGAGATCATTGTGGCAAATCGAAAGATCAAGTCGATTTCACATATCCCTACAAACAATCAAGGACATTTTTCAAGTTTGGATATGAGCATTTCAAAAATTCTAATGTGTAAATGGCTTCATTGGAACCATGAATATACTTAAAAATATAAAAATAAAATAGTTTTTAGATAGATAGGAAAAATAAAAATAAAACCAAGCTTGGCTAGAATTTTATAATTTATAATTTTGTTTTCGAAAAAAAATATTAATAATAATAATCAATGTTGATTAATTTATTTTGAATAAATTTCAGTGACGCGGTAAGAATCACTTCATTTTTTTTATCACCATCAGAAATAAAATTTGTGTGTGAAAATATGAATTTATTTGATGACGCTAACTAGTATGCTCTCTTCCCGCACCTCGTTGCGACTTGGAAGATCAGAAGATCAGATCAGTCAATTTAAAAATTAAAATTAAAATATTCATTAAACATTTTGCTGGAAATTGAACTACAATTATATTTAAAATTGTCGTTTGAGTCATGATCATTTTTTTGATCGGTTCTACAAATTTTAATGTTTTGCACCCTCTCAATCTTTTTATGATATATTGAGTTGGATGTGCACAATTTTTTTTTAAATATGTGTATATATTTTTTTTAAATTAAAAAAAAAATGTAACATCTGTAATTTAAAAAAATAAAATAAAAAAATAAAAACCAAAACATAAGAAAAAAAAATTGGCCAATGGAAAGGAGGCCCACGCATATGCGCGAGGCCAGCCTTTGGCTTGGCCTTATGCATATGTGCAGGTTTCCAATCCATGTAAAGACCCATGCACTGCAATAAAAAATGAACCTTTTCTTTTCCATATCCGGTCTTCCTCAAGCAACAATTATTAGAAATCGATTTTAAAGGTTGCAGAGACAGAAAATGAAGGTGTATCGAATGAAGAAACTGCTGATGAAGAGAAGATTACAAACTGCTGATGAATAGAAGATTGCGTATACAATTGTAGAGACAAACAATGAAAGTGTATTAGATGAAGAAATTGTTGATGAAGAGAAGATTGTAGATTCCATTGTAGGTAATTGGAATGACGGTGATCGATCTGAACTTCTCCATGAGAGACAATCCATTACATATAAAAACCTGCAAATAAAAAAATCAAACCAAAACAATTTTATTTTGTTGCAGAATTAATTGCCAGAAATGCGTAACTGTTAAAAACACCCGATTTTAAAATGCATGTTCTGAGCAAACCAAGGAGAATTAGGAAAAAATAAAACATGGGTTTTTTCAGGAACAAGGTGAATTAGGTAAATCTTGAGTGACCTGATGGATTTCATAGCCATTTGGGAGAAATTCAGGGTTCTTCAGAGCTTCGTTTTGCAGATTTCTTGAGAGAAAAAGAATTTGTTTTGAATTGTTTAAACATGCCAAGTTGAAAGCAGAAGAATCCAAGTTAATAACAAACTCTGCTCCATATGGAAAGTGGTCTAAGAGTCCAATTTGATTTAACAAATTTGATTTTAGAAACATGTGTCTCATGATTAAAAAATAAATAATAATAATAATAATAATAATATATATATATATATATATATATATATATATATATATATATATATATATATAAGAAAAAGAAAAAATTGCATATACAATCGATTTATTGAAGCAATTTATAAGGAAAAAAATAATTGCAAAATTTGATTGAAATAATTTTTCGTGCAAGTAATTTTTTTACTTCTTCAAATATTTTTGACAATATGATTTTGTAGCACAGATGACAACTGCAGAATTAGATGAAAACAACTAAATTAGATGACAACTATAGAATCAGAGGGTAGCAAAAGAATCAGATGGCAGCTGCAGAATTAGAGGAAAACTGTAGAATCAACATCATTTCGCAGCAAATTCAGGAGTTTTAGTAAAAGCAATAAAAAGACATCTTGACTCTTTTATCCATAACTTGTACAACCACTTGAGGAAGATTATGATCATAATTTTGCAACCACCACACATGCATCTCATCCATTTTCAAAGGGTAAGATAATGTATGTCATTTTGTAACTTTTTACCATAGAATTCCTTGAAAAGCTAGAATGATAATTTTTGGAAAAAACACTTATTTTCCTCATTTCATAAAATTGCCAATACCATTAGTTAAGGGGGAGGGTATATTCATATTCACATTTTACCACATTCATATCACATTAAGAAGCCCACATACTTTCAAAATATATTTACTATTACATTATTATTATGAGCATACAATGGCTTTTCAAAAATACTTAAAAGATAATTGGATACAAACACAATCATGGTTGTCACACAAGAACTAACCATGATGCAATCCAATAAAGATATACTTTACAACAATAATCAAATTATCATTATGCAAAGTTCAAAGATCAAAATTGAATGCAACAACAAAATATGGTTGAAACACAAGAACCAACCATGTTTCAATTCAACTAAAAGACTTTGCATAATTATGAAGTTATCAAATGATGTCATGCACAGTTAAGCCAAAGCTCAAAAAATCAAAAAGAATTAATGTAATAGATTGCATGAGGATGTGAAATAGATTTAGTTGGGGGGTCTGTTGGGCCTTGAAATTGTCATTTACTTCCATTAAATTTTCACTTATATTTTCATATTATCACCTTCACTCCACCTCCATTTCATTGCATTTACCTTACCATTACCATTATTGGGTTACATTTATGTTTTTCCAAAATTTATTAATTCCTAGTATTTTTAAGAGAATTTGTGGTTAAAAATTAGAAAATAATATGCACATACTTATACCTAACAAGTGGAATGAGTGTGTTGCCACATGTAGGTCAAGAAGAAGCTTCCAGAAGACCCTTATGTGGCATGCTAAGGTCGAATTCGACTTTGTATGGAGAAGATCATAGGATCATAAGGATATGTGTCTCATTTCCTATTTGTATTATAACTCTAAAAAGACATGTGCCTTATCACTTCCTATTTGGATTGTAACTCTAGAGATATAGGGAGAGATTCATGGACTCTCATTAATGAGATAGCTTCTCATCTTTTGTATAAATAGGGGAAGCGTTCTCCTATCAAATCATGTGTAATATTGGAGTTATGCTCAATCTTTGAATATAGAAGTAGATTGTGGCACCTTACTCATGAATGTTCCTTGATTTTGACTTGTTTTTTCTTACATATGGAGCATCTCGATTTACCATCTCTCATACTTTTAGATTAGTTACCTAAAATGTGTGAGATTTACTTGCTTTTCCAGATTAAAGTTAATTTTCTTTCTTACTATTAGTTTTATAATGACTGTGTAATATTTTCTTTTCTAAAAGCATTTCAAAAGGAAATATTTATCTATTTTCCAATTGGATTAAGGTTGAGGCAATAGAGCTCATAGTTATTTAGTTTCCTTTCATGATCTGTTATTTAATTTCTTAGATCAAACTATCAATTCATTACATAATTGAATAAAAGATCAAGCCAAGAAGGTGACTTGTCATAATTCCAAATTGAGTGATTGAATGTTCAACCTATGCAATCATTGAGCTTTACTGTTACATGCTTTTACATTGTTCTTTTTAGATCCTCATTCAATTGTATAATTCGGTGTTCTTAAATATCATTTCAAGAAGGTGATTTTATCATATTTCTAAACTAAATACTTGAATAGATAACTTATGCAATTATTGAGTTTTCTCTTTTCATGCTTTAATTGCTTTCCTAGATATAAAGACTAAAGTATAATCGATTGCTTGTACATCATCTCAAGAGGGTGATTCTATAATATTGGATGATGAAGTGATTAAACGTACCTTAGTTGTTTTTTCTTTACATGCTTTGAAATGCTTTCTTAGATTGAAATTTCAATTCCTGCAAGTGTGATTGCGCGCGCTATATTTTCTTTTGAATTTTTTTCTCTCTTTTCATTACTTGATTTCATAGGTTAGTTGAATTTCATTTTCATTATTTGGTTTCATAGATCAGATGAATTGGTTTTCATTATTTTGTAGTTAGATTGATCTAAACTGAAAGAGAATTTCTAGCACATACAGTGCACACATGCTTCACAAGTTTACGAAATCCCTGGGTTGAGAAATTAAATGACAGGCAATCACTTTTCTCCAACACCTCATTGAGAATCTTTTGAGGAAGCATAATATTAAGCATAAAACTTCTACTGCCTATCACCCTCAGGCGAATGACCAAGTAGAAGTAACTAACAGAGCTTTAGAGAGCATCCTCACCAAGGTTGTGAACATCAACAAAAAATATTGGGCAGATAGATTGGTGGAAGCTACTTGGGCCTACAACACCACTTAGAAGACAACAACATGATTCACTCCTTATGAACTAGTCTATGGTAAGAAAACTCTACTTTCAGTTGAGTTTGAATTCAATACTTTAAGAATGGCAACTGCATTAAATCTAGATATAGAAAATGCCCAAAAAGAGAGGTTGATTCAACTAAATGGATTGGATGAGCTTAGAATGCAAGCACTTCTTTAGACAGAGGTAGTTCAGCTGCAAAGGAAGGTATTGCATGACAAGAACATCAAAGAAAAGACCTTCCAAGAATGAGATTGTGCACTGTTGTATGATTCAAGGTTTAAAGAATTTAAAGGAAAGCTGATAACAAGATGGTTGGGGCCTTACAGAGTGGAGAAATGCTTTGATAATGGTGTAGTTAAAATCAGGACCATAGATGAGGAAGGTATCCCCTTTCTTGTCAATGGTCACAAAATTAAAATCTATAAGAAGCCTTTGTCAATGGAAGAATTGGTCAATTAAATAAGAAGAGAGGTGTATGTGATGGGAAACTCCATAGTTTCCCACACCTCCTGAGAAAAAAAAAAAAAGGCTTGTGGGTTGAAAACCTAGATGGAGGAAGCTCACTTGCTCAAAAAAAAAAAAAAAAATGGAAAAAAGAAAAGAAAAGAAAAATAATAAGCTTCTGGGTTGAAAACCTCAATGGAGGTAGCTCACTTGCTCAAATAATAATAATAATAATAAAGATCCATGGGTGAAAACCTCTATGAGGCGTCCAAGGAAATTTTGTGGGTTGAAAACCTCCATGGAGGTAGCCCAATTTCCTTTAGAAAAAATAAAAAAGAGAAAAAGAACAAAACCAAAACAATGCATTTGCGTCACTATGTTTTTTTGTGTTTATTGTTTTGCAGGTTGTTAATAATTTCTAGAAAACAGAGGGAAGCATTCATATTATTTTCCCTTCTTCTATCTTGTTCTCCATCCCATCATTCACTCCATTCATCTTCGTAACTTCTTCCATCACCTCCATACACCACACTCTTCCATTCGCTATCACAGTGTAGCAAGAGAAGAAACACACAAACAGACTGCTACAAACATCAAGAAGTTCCTTCAAAAACAAAGTTGTTCATGGACTGCCAAGAAGAAAAACAAGGGCAGTTACGTAACAAACTACACAAGAACGAGAATGCCACCCATGGCATCTCAAGCACCCCATGTGACATCCACAGTAGATAGAAACAACAGACAAAGATTAGTACCTCGTTCAGGGAGTTGCTCCTTCAACAAGCTTCTCACTTAGAGAACAGGAATATGGTGAAGAACGTGGCATCTAAAAAGGCTTGTCTCAAACCTCCAGCTCCTGCAACCACCTTGGAAACAATAGGTAAACTCAACTATAAGCTCTCACCCCTTGCTACACATTCATAATAGCCAAAATAATTAATTTGCAAACTTAGAGTTTGAGGGGCAGAAAGGTGGCTAGTTAACTCAGCCATCACCGTGAGGTATGGCTAGAATAAAACTGGGAATACATGCCACCTGGGCATGCAAAATAAGAATTTTAAATCAGTGGAGTAGAGGAGAATGAGGGGAGGAAAACAATAAGTCCATCCTGAATTAACAGGGAGGAGGAACCAATTGTCTACGACAAAACTAGAGTTGAGCGGAGTTATATTGGCACTCTAAATTAAGCTGCGTCATCTAATAAAAGGAGATTTCATCTCATAAAAACCAGTGAATTGAAAATTTTTATAGGGAGAGGACCGATGGAAGCATGCAACGCTCGAAGAAGAAGAAGAAGAAGAACTAGAAATAAGAAGAGGATGAACCAGCAGAAACAAGAAGAACACGAAGAAGAAGAGAGAGAGACAAAGGGCCAAACCAAAACAGAAGATATGGCCATAGAAGTCATAGAGATAGAATAAAGTGGCTGAGACACAACCTCACAACCTAACATCACATTCCCTCACTACAAAAATATAACTGCCACCATGGCTCCTTTGAAGGCAAAAGGAAAAAGGCAGACCTCTAGGTTTTCTAGAGTTGACAAGAATAAGAGAAAGCCAGAAACTCCTCCCATAAGCCCGATCATCATTGAAGAATCACCAAGGGGGGAAAAAAGCATCGAAGAAATATTTATGAAGGAGAAATTGCAAAAGGCACAAGTGGAGAATGTAGTGCTAAAGGAGCAATTGTAGCAAAAAGAAGAGCAAGTAGCCACCATGGTAGACTTATGCATAGAAGCCCTTCAGCACAGAGTCACCTCTGAATCATATGTTGTGTACCTCAAAGAATAATGGCTTCTATTTAAAATCAACACTCTAGCCTCCCATGGATCACTCCCTTTCCAAGATTGTAGGCAATTCATGAAGTTCTACAAGCAAGCCAACATAGCTGATCAGGCAAAGATAGTAGAGTTTTATATGCATAACTTTGTGAAGACGAATCTCAAGATTTGGGACCCCAATCCTACAATGGGGGATATGTAGTTAATGGATCTAGCATCTTCGATGGTGAATGAAGATAATAGAGCCAAAGAAATATGGAAGGTCATGGGAAGAATAAATAGAGAACCCTTATATCTCAGACCAAAAGTGTTCAGCCCAAGAAGAGTCATCCTGAACCATCAAGAGATTGAAAAGGACCCTGGACTGGTTGAAATCTACCTTCAGGCTCAAAACCAGGTGATAGGCCACTTTGATGATGTTTCTAGGCAGATAGAATAAGAGTGCATTATGGCTAGCTAGAGGAGATGGAACAACCCCCCACATAGCCTGAAGAACAGGGAGTATCATACTCCAGAAATACTGAGGGGTGCATTGGAAAGGGCACCATTATACAAGAGGGCCATGCAGGCCAAAAAGATCAGATGGTTGGGACCAAAGCTCAGCCCACCTTTGTTGTTGGGGCCAACTGGTGAAGAGGACACAGATCCACAAGATAGAGAATGGGAAAATGTAGAAAATAATGATGGATATTACCCCCTTGGGGAAACTCCCACACTTCTTCGTCATGAAATCAGGGGGGCTATCAAAGCTTTGAAGGAAATGGAGGAGGAGGATCAGTTTCTCAGAGCATGAGCAACCATTCTGTAAGGGGTTGATGATGAGCTCCATCATTAGACATATTTGGAGGGGTTAATAGTCACCTTTTTTCCTTCTTATATCTCTTTTTATTGCATTTTTATTATTATTTAGCTTTATAATGCTAGTATAGGTGGTGATTAAGGCTAACATACTCTAAGTACCTAATATAAGGTTGAGTGCAGAAAATCATGATTTATTAAGTAAGCACTTTTATAAATATTTTATCACAAAGACTTTGAGGAAATAGCAAGGAGAAATTATAGGAGGATTGTCCACCCTCAAAGGCAGCCTAAGGATCCCCAAGGATTCTCTCCAGCAATTCGAAATCTAGAGGCAGCCGAGTCACTCAAAGAGGAGAGTACTCAATCTTGGTTTACTTGGATTCCACTAGAATCAATCACCATTTTTCTAGGGAGCCATTGGTAGCTTCCCTATAGAATAAATAGAGCAGAGCTAGAGCTAGGAAGAGTTAGTCTATTCTAGTCTCGATTCCATTCAGAACTATTGTTGTGAGATATTGATCATTTTGTTTTATTCAGGGATCAAGCTTTTAGAGATGTATGCAGTTATTCTTTTATAAAATGGGCAGATTGATTTGATTCACTGATTTAAGATTCAGAGGGCTAGGCTCGTGGGTTAGGGCCCAATCCATGTGCCTTGGCTTCTCTGTCCTTATTATATTTTCCTTTCTGTCATTTAGCTAGTTTTGCCTCTATCATTGAAGTTAGATCTACTTCTGAAAAGTCTCATTGCTATTTAGTTTGCACTACAAGGAAAAGACCCCCTAGAAGATGTTTTTGAGGAACCCCTTATAAAAGTACTCCGGACATCCATTTCTAGCGGAGATTACTGGAGGAGGTTGGCAGGCGAAGGTGTTTGCGGATGTATTTCATATGGTGTGCTTATCACTGTAAAAAGCAACGGTGCGTTCAACACGTGAAAGCACCGGGGAGCACAAAAAAATGGTGTTGGGCCGTGAATACGACCACTTTTTAACACTTATTTCATCCATTTTTACTCTTCTTTATCATATCATTTATTATAATTTATTATATAAATCCATTTTATAATGATTTATGCTCTTATGGATAAATATTATTTCTTCTCCTTTATTTTTAATAAATTGATGATTATTATGCATAATTTTATCAATGATGGTTTATTAATATATTTTGTAACATCACTCGCCATTTTAGCCTCCAAGATATTTTCCAGATTGCAAATTTGATCTCCAAATCATGATCAAATATTCCAACTCAGAAATTCGCTGGAATAAGAAGTGACAATTTTTTGGTTGAGATTTTGAGCAAATAAAGAAGAATCTGGAAAATCCGGAACATGGGTTTTGTCCAGAATGGACCAAATTAACTTTAAGAGAGAACGGTTTGCAAAAATTTGGCTTGTATTGAGAGAAACGTAGGGTTCTTTGAGCATGATGTTCTCAGATTTGTTGTTGCGACCGTCCTCCAAATCTCAGTTGCAAATCCAAATTTTCCTTGCTCTTGTTGAAAGATGGATGGAAATATATTTTCTTGTTGATCAATTGGTTAGGAACAAACCAATATTTTTATGAGATCATATTTACTATTTAATTTCTCCTCTTTCTGATTATAAAAGGAGAAGCATGTATTGTTATTGGAAAGACTTTTCTTGTTGTAATTTGTAGAATTGTGCATCGAATCTTGTTAAGAGAGTAAAAACTATTTGTAAACATTATTCATGCCTGATTAATAAAAGAGTTCGTTCTTGTTCCATTTCTCAAATGCTGGAGTAAAGCGCAGCAGCGTTTCATTGGTGGTTGAGGGCCCGACCCTGGTGGAATCGTTCTGCTGTTTGTATTTCTATCCTTTAATTACTGTTGTGTGATAATCATGTTTGGTTTCATTACGATTGCAGAGTTAATTATTGTTGAATTGATTATTGGTATTGTTGTGTTATATTAACGAATCGCTTTGCTATTTCTTTATGATTTAACAAGAATCTCAACACTGTATAATTTATCTTGTTAATACCTTAATGGAGCTTCGTTGTTCTATTTCCATTATGGTTTCATTCCACTTACTGTTCCATTTGATTGAAATTCATTACAGATTGATGTTCAATAGGATTGGTTATTCAAGTCCTTTAATTACCGTTTGCTGTCCATTTACATTGCTATTCATTTTAGTTGATTAATTGCAAAGAGTTTCGTTTTGAGAGCTTTCCTAGTTTCCTTTCATTAGCAGCTTTTAGTTCAATTTCTATTTCCTTTTAATTTCCTTCAAGCAGGACTGTCAACTGTAGAGAACATTGGTTATTACTTCCTCATTCCCAAATTGATGGTCATCTTCCAGTTTGATTTCAATTGCATCAATTTCTAGAGGAATGAGTTATTGCTACTGTATCCTCGATTGATGTTTGTTGAGTGAATAGTTAAGTTTTAGAGCATTTGAATTTATGTTATTGTAATTAGATTTCTCTTCCAAGAATTTGTTTACTTTTGTATTTAGAATACTATACTACATCTCACACAACATTGCTCTTGGATAAATTTCCGCCTCACACTGAGTACACTCTTGAAATAAAAATTCGTTCCCGGATTGATAATTAATGTGAGATAAATAGGTGTTAAAAAGACACCTTTTATACCTCAACAATTGGCACATAGAACACCATGCGCTCCATACACACTTTCCTGGTGCATTTCATTTTTGTAGCGCACCAGTCCTTTACAACACATCTGCACCGGTGCCTCATAAAAAGCATGCAAAAACAGAAACCGCCTGGTGTAGAATGAAGAAAACACATTGGTGCGCCCATAAAAATCACACACCAGAATGAGGTTAAATAAAAAAAAAAAATTGCGACAAAAAAACCACACAAAACATTGGCACACCAGACACCGTGCACTCCGTACACACCCTCCCAATGTGTTTTATAACTGTAGGGCCCGGGTGCTTTACAGAGAATCCGCACTGGTGATTCATAAAAAGCGCGCGAAAATAGAAACCACCCAGCGCGGAATGAAGAAAATGTACCGGTGCACCCATAAACCTTGTGCACCGAAACAGGGTTAAATAAAAGAAAAATTACAGCCAAGAAACCACACCAAACATTGGCACACCAGAAACCGTGCACTCTGTACACACTTGCCCGATGCGTTTTATTACTGTAGCGCCTCGGTGCATTATAGATCATCCGCACTGATGCCTCATAAAAAGCGCATGAAAACAGAAATCGCTTGACACAGAATGATGAAAATGCACCGATACATCCTTAAAACCCTGCGCACTGGAAGGGGGTTAAATAAAAAAAAAAATTATGGCCAAAAAACCACACAAAACATTGGCACACCAGACATTGTGTGCTCTATACATGCCCTCTTGGTGTGTTGTATTACTGTAGCGCACCAGTGATTTACAAACCACCTGCACCGGTGCCTCATAAAAAGCACGTGAAAACAGAAACTACCTGGTGCAGAATGAAGAAAATGCACCCGTGCGCCCATAAACCTCGAGCATCGGAACAAGGTTAAATAAAAAAAAAATTACGGCAAAAAAACTGCATTTTTCACTTTTGTCAATGCTACAGAGCTCTCAATCACCAGTGCAATTTATCCTTGTCTAAGCTACCGTAACATCAGTGCTCCCATTGCACTCATTGCACGCATTACTGCTATGCATTGTGCATCAATCTCCAGCTTCAATTTCGCAAAATGGTTGAAAATTTTTCTTTTGAAAATTTTATAGCCAATATGCCTCCTCGATGAGCAAATGTACAAGTATTTTTCTTGTTTTTCCATAATTAAGCCTTTTAGCGGATTAGAATTTCAAATAACCTTAAAATTAACCATTTAAAAGGAAAAAAAAATATTTTTCGCGCGGTGCGCTCAAGTCGTTCAGCTCACACCTGTTTGCAGTGCTGCCTATAAATTTACAGGCAGCACTGCAGCCGATGCTAATGGTATCCGCACAGGTTTTGGGGTGGTACTGATAGGCACACTATGTTATTTTAAAAAATTTAAAAAGTGCAGTGTGGTCATTTACCAGGCCTTACCGTTGACAATGTGGAATAGCGGCAACACGGTGCATTAACTAAATTATTCACCCCAGGGCTGGTAATGTTATCAACACACCGTGTTTCTACTATTCCACATTGTCAACAGTGTGACCTGGGAAACTGGTGCTAATGGTATCCACGCTGGTTTTGGGGTGGTACCGAAGGTGCACCATGTTATTTAAATTTTTTTTTTTTAAAGTGTAGTGTGGTCGGTTATCCGGTCGCATAGTTGACCTAGTGGAATAGCTGCGACGCGTTGTGTTGACAAAAATAGTAGCCTCGAGACGGCTATTTTTTTCAGCGCAGGGCTTTCCCTACTTCACCTAGGTCAATGGTGCGGCCTTGTAAAAGGCCACACCATTCACTATGCCACGATGGTAGGAGGTCGGTCCGCTGACTTAATTATATGCCCTGGCGCATAGAGTTTCGTTAGTGCACCGCCCTCCTGACACCGTACATAGCCAACAGTGCACTATAAATTCTTCTAGAGCACCATCTTCGAGGCGCTTAATATTATTAGGTGCACCGAGGCCGGTGCGCTCCATAGAAAGATGCACCGGGACCGATGCATGACTATGTTTGTGGCGCAACGACTATTTCTTTTTTTTTCAAAAAAAAATTATATATCTATATTTCTAATTACATGTAGCATTTAATAAAAATGAGGCTACTTCCCTAAAGGGCCATAGTTTGTTTTTGAGACATCTTATCTGAAGGTGGAATGCTCAGCAACAGGATTTTTAGGTTGGTATCAACCAGTGGTACATGCCCACTGAGGAGGATATATACTTCATTATAGGGCTATCGAGGAGAGGGGTGGATTTTCTCTCGTTCCCAGAGGTTCTAGCTGGCTGTGTAGCAGGGAGTCAGTTAGTTTACTCCCAGAGATGCATTGGAGAAAATTTATTGTCTCCTATAGAGTTTCGAGTTGCTGGAAGTCAGTTACATATTGGTGCATTTGGTAGGGAGGAGGCATAGTGTCTCTCACTTATCATTTCGACCTTTTCACACAACACCAGTGACAAGCAACGCATTAGTTGCCCAATTCTATATTATGTTGATTCTTTAGTATAGGATCCACAACTTGTCAGGTGGTCTGCCATTTTTTTGCGGCAGTTTTGTACATAATAGATAGATGTCATGCTCATGCACAAGGAAGGGTGAACTTTCCTTTTGCTTCATAGATTTTTTGTTTATTTTTTGAGAGGTTTCCAGAGATGAGGCCTACTTTTCTTTGGCAGCCTTGTAGTATGATGTTTGAGGCATGTATGCATATGTGGGGGTAAATGATGCCCAAGAGGGGTGACACTAAGTTTTTCGCAAGGATATCGCGGGATACACTAGAGTTGCTAGCCAGTGTTGATGAGCATCCCTTCGTTATCATCTCCTGTCCTTAGACAGGTTTAGATTGGCGAGGGTGTGCCAACATCCTCTTCACATCTTATGAGCTGCTAGATGATAGAGGTAATATTACTGTTTTATATATCTAAATTTACTCTAGCATGTTCTTTAACTTGTTTTTATTAATTTATGTAATGAAATTGTCTAATTATTTTTGTGTACTTGTATATATTTTGTAGACATTGGCTCTTTTGATGGCGAATAGATGTCGGCACTAGTACCACATGATCCATGTGTGGATCGTAATGATGATCAGGGCATGCCAGATGGCGAGGATCATCAGGAGGCCAGTGCTAGGTGTGGTCAACTTGATGCTAGATATCGGATGGAGTTGGGCGACCAACTGAGTGCATTGATTGTTGAGGTGAGCATCAAGCCTGTTCATTACAAAGACATAAAGGCTGATGATAGGCTATTACAAATGTGGAGAGGCATGTCGTGTGACATGTATAGCCTGATCTGAAATGTCGTAGGAGTTACAACAGCTTTTACGCAACTGGTGAGGATTGTTGAACATTATAGGCGTGGTCGTGACGCAACAGGTGATGGACAGTCCACGAGCAGTGACTCTTCATCTCATGATCGTTCACCTCGCACCGCGTTAGATGAGCATGAGCCTCCACTAGCATCCAGTAGCAGCCATCATGGAGATGAGGCTGGACCATCGGCCAAGTCCAGTCAGCAGCATCTGTTAGGACCTCACTATGTATCATTTTTACTATATATTTTGACACCACCTTACCTTTTATAACCATGTTTAAAAAGGATTCCATCATCATTTTCATTTACTTTATCCCAAGGTATATAAAATCCTCTTCTTTATTATATGTTTAATCTGTTTACATATAATTCCATATTACTCTTATATTTTATCATTAATTGAAGTAGATTGTTGCTAACATAAGTCTAAAAGATCGCAGATAAGTTATATGCTGTGCTGGAACAATCGGCCGTTGCTGAAACAGTCAAACTTCGTTGCTGAAAAAGTCGACTCCGTTGTTGAAACAGTCGACTCTGTTGCTGAAACAGCCAGCAGGCACCCAAATTCCGCCACTATTCGTAATTTGCGATTCTGGAAGAGCATTTTGTGGAATAATGGCAACAACATGAAGACGTGGTTACATGGATTATTCTGAAGATAGTACTCTTTTAGTATCTGTTGTAACAATATCTTTTTATGGAAGAACAGAATAGCCTGTTTTAAGAAAGAAGAACAGATTCGGGATAAACGTAGATTTGCTCTCATGCAATTGTAAGAGATTTCTCCTCTTTAAAAAGAGGAGACATCATCATTAGAAGGGAGTTCGAGTTTGAAAGCTACAGGAGAACATTGTGTTTGAGAGACTGGAGCTAGATTCCATTTGTAATGTATCATTTCTTTTGACAGATGAATAAAATTTCCTTTTGAGTGCTCCAATTTAATTCTTTCCCTAGGAAATCTTGTGAGAGGGAAAGGGCCCGCCTTCCTCACAAGATTCACCCGAATGTCCCTGTAGTTTGTTTAATTTCTTTATGCTATTCACACTTTACTTAATTCTGTTTGCTGAAACACCAGTTACACAGTTGTGTAGTTCATTGAGTATTCTGTTTTCTTAACGCTGCATGTGTTTAGTACATTCATTCTTAAGAAGTTGAGAGATCTATTTCTGTCATTTATTTGAATGTATGATGCTGGGAAGCAGGTGCTGAAGGTTCCTGTACAAAGGAATAGGGTCCTGTTTCCATTGATTGCCTTTCTTTTCTACAGAGTGATTAGTGTCAGGCAGCAGGTGCTGAAGTTCCTATTTAAAGGAATAGGGTCCTGTTCCTGTTATGGTTGATTGGTTTCCTTTCCTGCAGATTGATTTCCCTTTATTTGGATTCTAAACTGCAATATAGGAATTACTTCTGCTATAACATAAGTGACTTCAGATTTGATTAAACAAAGTGTGAATAATTAGATTTGTATGATTGATAATTGTGTGGCTTTTTACTACAACATTGTTCTTGCTTTTGAAATTGAGCATATCCAGTGCGTGATTGTCTTTGGAATAAACAGACTTCCTCGGGTTGACAATTTATGTGGAGCTTGAATTGTGAAAACAATTAAAGCGACCAACAACATCCATTAGTACTGATGATCATGAGCAAGCTGGACCATCGATGATCGAGGCTGCACCAGTGACTGAGTAGGCCTCCACTAGTACTGATATTGATGTTGTACTACCACCAGTTGATCCATAACATCTATATTATAGTTGTATATTTTTAACATTATTCAGCTATATATATATATATATATGGAACATGTATTTTATGTTCATGTTGCAGTTGTACTTAATTTACATGTTGGTGATCATCATGATGTGTATATTGTTAGGTCATGTTAGATATGTTCATTTAATGTGCAGCTCGTTGATAGATGTGTATGTGATGATAACATGAGTTATTTGACATGATATGTATATTTGATGTTTGTGTTGTGATGATGTTAATATATAATGTTAATTGTGTTTTGTTAGATGATCATGATCACGATGATGTTAGCAATTTTGAATGTTTTTTTTAGTCAAATATGATGTTTGTATGATGGTTATCATGAATGTGATGTTTATTATTTAATTTAATACTAAATGATCATGATATTGTAGAATTGTAATATTTGTAATTCTAATTGTATGTAAAATTCTAAAATTGTAATTGTAATGGTATATATGTATTTGTAAACTTGTAATTGTAATTGTAATTGTAGTTCTAATTATAATTCTAATTGTATGTAAAATATTTGCAAAATTTTAATTGTATTACTGTGAATTGATTGTAATTGTATGTAAAATTCTAAAATTGTAATTGTACAATTGTATGTGAAATTGTAAAATTGTAATTGTAATTGTAATTTTAATTGTAATTGTATGTAAAATATTTGTAAAATTTTAATTGTATTAATGTGAAATGAATTTATTAGAATTTTTAAATTTGTAAATTTTAAATAATTGTAAAATAATAAATCTAGAATAATATGATTTATTGTAACATAATAAAGTTTAGAAAATAATGCAAATAAATTCATGTACTTTAGAATTATCATTATTTTTATTATGATCTTAGATACAAAAAAAGAACTAATTTATACAGTACGCCATTGTTTTCGAGATCAACATAATTGCAAATTATCAAGTGAATTATTGAATTTAACATTAACACAATGCAAATTACCAGTTAATTCAAAATGCATATTATAATGTTTTGAAAAACCCATCTTAAAAAGTATAAATATTGATGAAATAACACATGTACCATATCACTCTTAGTTCTCATGATCACCCTCATTATCCTCCAGCTCGCATGGCATGATAATACTATTGTTCTAAAAAATATGTTTTGATCTAGGGTCATGTGGCAATACGAATCACCAATCCCTATCCAAAACATCTGGGTAAAAAAAAACTTGGTTGCAGTGTTTAGGGAAAAAATAGGGCTCCTTAGCTTCATCCCACATCTTTCTAGAGTTGATACATATCAGCCTACTATTGTGATCTTTCTTTACATTATTTTGATAAAAGGTGTACCACCACTTTCACCTAAAAATAACACATTAGAAATAAGAGAAATCCACTTCAATGCTCTCTTGTATCTTTCTGATGTAACCTAACGTCCCTCGTACTAGGTTTTGATCACAGTGGCTAGATCGATTAGATTGATCTAACTTGACTTCCATCCAAAATATTGTTTGATGTTTCCAGCATCAACATTTTCTATGCAAAAATGGTGTCCATATGCCCACATAGATGGGAACAAATGAACCTATTATAAAAAAGTTAAAAAAATCATAGTGTCATGTGTCTTATAATAACCCAACAGTTAAAATATGAAATGTAGATGTTTTAATATAAGTTTAAAATTTACATATAAATTAAAAAGATTATTACCGAGTTGCTGAACCCAATCCATACGTTTAGCGCATCCTCTTCAACACGTGGGTAATAACTGGTAGCACCATATTTCTTTCTGACTTGGTTAGCAACCCAATTGTTGGGGCATATTTTTGGAATATTTTCTTTTAAATGATTGAGATAAGGCACACTTCTACCACTCAACTATCTGAATTCTTTCATGTCACTATCCCATTTCATCCTCTTTTGTTCATACAATGCAACCCACGGTTGTGTCGCTTCATAATTGTAAAGAATGAATTTATTGATTGCTTCAATTTCTGCATTCGATGATCAAATCAAACTAAAATTATATAGTACTTAGAGATCAAAATATACATTATATTGAAGTTCAACACGAATATTAATTACTTTTTGTAAATTTGAAAAATTATAAGTCGTTGACTCTTTGTCAAGCACTTTTTTCCACTCGTTTGGAGCAACTTCCCTTCTCTTTTGTCTTCATCCCTTTCATCATCCCAAATCAATGCACCTGGTCTATTGTCGATCTTCTTGATGTACTCACTGGAATAATAAAAAGATTCATACGATGTGTACCCCTTTGCCATCGACCCCTCGGCTTTTGCCCTTTGTCGAACAAAACCTTTCAATTTCTTCATGTACCTCTCTAAGAAGAACATCCAACGATAAGAAACCACCCCAACTAATTCAAACTCATCTACTAGGTGGATTAGAAGATGAACTTGTAAGTCCATGAAACTCGTCGGCAATTCCTTAAACATACAAACAATCGCAACTATCTCTTGACGCCACCGTGGAATTCTAGCCACATGAATCTCCTTTGACGTGATCCAACATACAAATGCAGATAATTTAGATATGGCACATCCTAGGTCTTGAGGGAAGTCATGTTTCACACACCCACGCACGAACAAAGGATAATGGCATTGCAAAATTATAAACACTTGCAATAATATACAAAATTAGTTATGTTCTATGATCCTCACATGGGATAAAATTTATTAATATAACAAAAAATAAAATCTTACTTTTGACATTATACGTAATCTTAGAAGATTCAAATGGTCATGCGATTTCAACCCCAACAAATGGTCATCCACGGCAAAGCAGCGCTGTATTGAAGACCCATATGAAGTTGGCACCCTCACACCCATTATAACTTCCTTTGCCAAAGATATATAATCCTTTTTTTAAATCCATGGGACATCACCTTCTTTGAAAAACCATGAATTAGAGGTACTAGTGCTTGCCTCTGATCATGTACCTTCTAATCGTCTTGGCCAATGTTTATTTTTAGTTTTTGAAGTAATAAGATCTTTCCTAACAGTGAATGTGTCACTTTGTTTCGATGATATGTGCCTACATAAAGAAGATGAACCATTTTTAAATATATGCATGGGATCTAATAAGTGGGTAACCTTAAGATGCTCCCAATATTGGAGGCCATAAAAGATATATTTCCTTTTCATCCCAATGGTAAATTTCTCAACATAGGTGTCAAAGAAATCTGGGTCATCGAACATAGGCTCCCCATTTGAATCGAATATTTCTATGAACTCCTTCTCATTCTCTCTCTCATATGCTCTAAGCCATTCAGTTGGTGTCATTATTGGAGGCCATTAGGTTCTCTCTCATTTACCATTGAAAGTGGATGCTGCTCTTCTATAAGGGTGTTCTTCTAGTACGAATACCCTGGAGCAATCATACACTAGCTTTCATAGGTCCTTGGACCATCTAGCTTTCAGAGAAGGTCCACAACATTTACATCCAAAATACCCTTTTGTTACAAGACCTGTGAGATTATATTTGTATACATTAATTAATATGCATGGCATGTTAAAGAATATCATGAAGATCAAAACCAGGGAAAATTTTAGGGGCGAATTTTAGCCCAAGGGCGAAATTTAAGAGGTTTTAGATTTTAGAAGGGCGAATTTTTTATATAAACCCTATTTTGTATAGTTTTGTATAAATAGCCCCAAAATTATTTTAAAAATAAATAATTATGATCATTTAGCCAAAAAAATATAAGTGCGGATAAAATACGAAATGTTGGATTTTCCTTCGATTCACTGGTCTGTGATTGTATTGGGTTGTATTCGCCCCCGATTTACTAAGTTGGAGGGTTTTGGATCTACATTTGCCCATGATGATGAGGGAAGTGGAGGGTTTTGGGTTGCCAGATTTACATTGAAGATGCTGGTTTTCGGTTGCATATGCCCCAGATTTACAGGGCAATGGAGATTTACGCTGCTGATACTGGTTTGGTTTTGGGTTGCATACGCCCCAAATTTACAGGGCAATTGAGGGTTTTGGGTGGATTTTTTTTGGGACCAAAGATATTCTGCTTGCTCCAATTCTGATTCACAGGTATTGTAGTTTTTACCAATGATTATGAGTGTTTTCAAATTGTCTCGTATGACTCATCAATGTTGATCTTTGAAGTTTTTTTCAAATATGCTTGCAGGACCGAACAGGGCGCATTATTTTCAAGCTTTTTGGGCAGCATCCAAGCAACTTTCCTGTGGCATTGCGTGGGAAGGTGAGCTTTCTGGGGTCTCCAAGTTTTTGGTTCTTTCAATCTTGTAATACTAAATGTGGTTTCTTAATGGATGCAGATTCTAGAGTGGCTCTCTCACAACCCGTCTGACATGGAAAGCTATATAAGGCCTGGATGTGTGATTCTCTCGAACGGGTATGTGTGAATAATATGTGTGAACGGGTATGTGTCCATATTAATCCCATTTGGCCATTCCCATTTTCCATCATTAACTATAAGAATGAACTTCGAAATTACTATGGAATCTCGTTAAGTGACATGAGAAAGACTTGTAAGATGGAAGGATTAGAAGATCGTCAAGCAGCTAAAGGATTAGGAAATCTTCGGGCTCTATCTTAGAGATCTATAGTTTTAATTTAATTGATCAATGCTGAATAGAAATGGTTGTTTGAAACTCTTACAGTTACGAGAATATTTTCCACAACACCTGAAACTACTCGTTGAAGATTCCAGGACTTATTTCTGGAGATGTGGTAGAGTATTAGTGCAAGCTGAGCAGAGATTAACCTCTTCCAATGATGGTAGTTAACTAGTGCTAATGTATATATGTATCCTGTCAATTTTGAATCCTCGTTGATGTAATTTCCATCAACGTGTCTTAACTTGAATATACCATTTTTTTACAAGTAAAGTTAGGTTCTGCAACTCTTGGAGGTCGTGGGATGCTCCAGAAATTTATTTTGTTCAGCCTGTAGCTATTGTAGCTAGCCAAGAGACCACTATTACTTTGAGAGGCCATAATTTGGCTACTAATGGCATGAAGTAAGTTGTGGAATTATAGTTGTGCAATTGATAAGAATTGCATTGATTTGTTAGACTTATATTTTTTGTTGTGTTCGAGATGCAGAATTTTTTGTGCTTATAGAGGAAAGTATACCTCTATTGATGTTCTTCTTGAAGAAAAAACGTCAGAAAGCATATCGACTGATCATAGGGTGCAGAAGTTTACATTTTCAGTGGGGCCACCTAATGTTTTGGGCCGCTGTTTTATAGAGGTAGATTAAGCTTAAGGAATCTCTTTCAATCATGTTTTCTTTGGCTTTAGGATTATTTTTGGGTGTGTAGTTAATATGGTGTTGGTGTAAGTTCTTTGATAGTGGGCCTGTTTGTGGCATTGCGTAGGTGGAGCATGGTTTCAAGGGAAATTGTTTTCCTGTTATTGTTGTGGACCCTACCATCTGTAGAGAGCTACAAAACCTTTAATCTGAGATTGAAAATGAGTTCTCGAATGAAAAAAAAACTCCCTAAAAGTTGAACGTTCACAAGAACATTTTCAAGATTACAGTGCAGTAACAGCTAGGGAAGAAGTAATCAGTTTCTTAAATGAGTTAGGATGGCGCTTTCAAAAGAGCAGTGGGCGGCAAGTGGAGCTAAGCGTTTTGAAGGATGCTTCTTTTCTTGAATTTTCATCTGATCGGTTCAAGTTTCTTCTCATATATGCTGTAGAAAGGGACATGTGTGCTCTTCTGAAGAAGCTTTTGGGCATATTTTTTGAAATGAATGTTGGGCAGGAATCTTCAGGTCCAGAGTCATCCAAAAACTTGCTTGAAAGTAATTTATTACACAGGGCAGTGAAGAGAAATTGTAAATAGATGGTAGATTTGCTCCTCCACTATGCTCCCTCACCAAATAACATGAATTTGCAAACAAAATATTTCATCTTGCCACCCAGTTTGGGCCTGCAAGATCTTTTATCCATTGAAAAAGTTTGCAATTCTCTGCATGCTGCAGTGAAAGATGATCCTCATCTATGGAAAACTATACATGCAATGAAATCCACTGAATCAATTATGTAGCATCCCTTGCACCACCAAGTAGAAGTAAGAGGGTCCACAACCATCATACATAATCTCTAAGCAAAAATCAAGGTTTGTGCGCATACTTGTGACTTACCCTTGCAAAACTTGTCATGCGATGAGAATTTATCACTTATGAAAATATGAAGGGTAAGAACCATCATAATGATTGACCAGCTTTGGTCACCAATCATCATCATAGTTCTAAGTTTTATTTATGGTTTATTCCCAACCAATCATCATCATGAGTCCAAAACCATCATACACAATCTCCAAGCAAAAATCAAGGTTTGTGCCATTAGCATACTTGTGAATTACCTCTGCACAACTTGTCATGCGATGAGAATCACAATTTATCACTCATGCCAATATGAAGGGTAAGAACCATGACAATGATTGAACGACTTTGGTCACCAATCATCATCATAGTTCTAAGTTTTCTTTATGGTTTATTCACAACCAATCATCATCATGAGTTCTCTATGGGTTTCCCTCAACCAATCAAGTGCACAATAGGTGTTCAATAAGATCTATCATTGTCTTCCACCCTGCCATGTCTTATCCTCATTAATCTCAATGTTTAAAATGTGAGAAATCTGTGAAGCATCTAATAGAACATAAATCATGACTCATTAGCCGAAATGAAGTTTATGATAACTTTGTATTTCTTTTTGCATTGAAAGTTTACCTTGTAAACCTTTACATGTATTATGTGTGTGTGTGTAAAAATTAAGTGTTTTTAGATATGAAATGGTATGAGTATTACTATTACATATGCATAATACATAGAGCTTTTTATTCCAAACTGCATGACACTGTTAACTCAATTCCCATTTTGGGCACCACGACACTGTCAATGTCAAGCACTAGTGGGTGAATGATGGTCAGGGCGGATCTCAGAGTGAGGAAAAGGGGTACTAAAATTTAACGAATACAAAGTGGCAGTGGAAATTGATTTACTTTAAATATTTTGAAACGCAAAAATTGCAAGAATTCCTATGATGCTTGGCGTCTTTTTTCCAAGTGAGGGGTCCATTCTGGTCTACTTAGGAAACATATATGAAATTGATCGATCTCCAAGATTGATATGTCCAATAATATAGCATGGGTGTGACACTTTGCTTTCATGTGCCTTTATTTCAGTAATGAAGTTCCTATTCCTATGGCTAAACATATTCATGTGGTTTAACAAATTTTGTTGTTGAACTTGTTTCCTTGTACAAGGTTTTTGTTGTTAATCTTTTCCCCTCTATATGTACTTATTCTAGAGGTAAATGATTCACTCACTATATGAGGTTCCCCTCTTACAAACTAGCTGTTCCCATTGCTTGTTTAACCACAAAACCAAGTCCATCATTTCCTGTCCTTGTACTCGGATCCATGGGCTTTCTAATTATTTGCCCATACTTGCCTAGACCTTTGTTGCCATGAAATCTAATCTAAGATTGGAATCAATTTCTTTGGTAGTTTTTTCAAAACACCCTATGCATTCATATTTAATGTTTGGTACGTCATTTTCAGAAGTCCCATATCATGCAAGAGACACATCACCATTATTAGTAACATCAAGCAAACTTTCAAGCTTTTGAACTGTGTCAAAGGTGTCACAAGAAACACCTTTCACAAAAATCTCCTTGCAGTCATGTTTTATGATCTTATGTTTGTTTAAAAACATTTTTATAGAATTTAAAAGAAATCTATCTATGAACCAGTTCTATGTATAGGTTCTTGGTATTAAAGATTTTGTTAGCATCTCATGTGGTCCTCCTAGGTGGTCTTGCCACAAGAAAATACGTAGGCAGAAATATAGTGACTAGTGCCTACTAGGATGTGAATTTGTTTTGTGTAAGCGCATTGTTTGTTTGGGTTAATGTTTTTTATGTTTAGCTTTCATTCTGATAGTTTTTTGTTTTATCCAGTGATGGTGAAACTTTCATATCAGCGGATGACCTAAGAATAAACTTATGGAACCTATAAATATGTGATCAGAGTTTCAACATTGTTGATGTCAAACCTGCCAACATGGAAGACCTGACTGGTAATTGTTGCTTTCCTGGTTGCAAAAAAACATTGGTTTATATGTATATGATAATTATTTGGAACTGTTGCTTTAAGATGTAGCTTTATTGTCTAAAAATGGTTTATTTCTGTTTCAATTTATATGTGTGAACTTATTGATAAAATTACCAATAATACCTATTCATTTCATGTGTGTGTTTTTACCCCATATTCCAAACAATAATTATATGATCAGGACATCCTGTAGTGTGCTGCACTTGTTACCATAAATATTTTGTTGGTAATATATTTTCTACTTATCTCTTTCATTACCACAAGAGTAGCTTTGTTTTATATTCGATTTAGCTAGTTTCAAACATGTAGTGGGGATTTTCTAGTGCTATACCATACACTAAGCCAGTGACCTATAGATTGTTTATAAAAGGTTCATTCACATTTCTTGGTATGAAACTCTTGAGTTTTCTAGAGATGAGGAATTTCGTGTGTGCATTTTGTTTCTAACAGTAACATCAAATGGGTTATATGTTGAAGTTATAATTTTGTTTGAAACCATCGAGGTATTTATGCAAATTCTATATGCCCTTATCCTATTGGGTACATGCAATATTGTGCATTTATTTGTTTGCTGCACCATCTCGATCTGTATTTTATGCCGTTAAATGTTCTTTTACACCATGGCCATTGATGGTCCCTTAAACAGTTCCTTGGTTTGTGTTTTCTCTACCCAGTGCATACTGTGATTGATGCAAGAATAAAAATCCAAGTCTATTCTAGAAGGAAGAAGTTAAATGTGTATTTTTGTATAGAAAACATGTCTGAAAGGTTCTATATAACTCAATTTGTTTGAAAGGTACTATTTTTTAAGATGCTTCCAATTATGAATGTGTGGCAATATGTTCATGCTCAATCTAGAAATATTATAATGTTTTATAGTGGGATTACAACATTCAATGGAGATCCCTTCCAGTAAGAAGTGGTAGGTGGGTGGTATATATTCTGGCAAAGTCATCTAGGATCTGCATCAGGTCTCAACTGCTTCAGATGGAATGTTTACAGAGGCAAGACTCCACCTGAGTGGTGAAATGTGTCGATGGGGGATTTGAACCTTGCTTGGGAGTGTGAAACATACTCTACCTTACCATGTACTAAAGCTCCTGTTGGCAACAAAAGTACTATTACAAGGAAAGTACACAATATATTATCAGAATGATATGATTTGATTTAGAGAAATTGGAAAATATTATGATTGCATTATAGGAAAAATGAAGATATTGTAGAAATTCATGGTTGGCTTACCTCTTTATCATCAATTTAGAAATTGGACCATTAATATAGTATATACAGGCCAACCAAAATAGGAAAAATTTGGAGTTTTGCAAACCATTTAATTCTGGATTTTCAAAACAACCAAAATACATTTTGTAGTCTGTACTATTTGACACAACTGCTGGGATTTATTTAGAAAAGGTATTGAAATGGTATCGACACACATCGATGTCCACAATGTCAGATAGACTAAATATTTTATATGATACACGAAGGCATTGTACCAGGTGTCTCCAGTCTATATCTAAGTGTGATAAAGGAAAACATATAGTAAGAAGCATGATCACCAGTGTAATTTCTTCTGACATTATTAAGGACTGTACTGGACAGCTCTGAGATATTGCAACATATTACGTATGCCTCAAACCTATTAGGCATGCTCAAGTTAAGGAGCACTAGTCACTGAAAATGTTATCTGCAAGATATTGTGTTGTTAGTCTAGAAATCATGATAATTATTATGTACAATGTAAAGATCAGGAGGTCAGGCTTGTTTATGTAGCTGACAACTAAACCCATGCCCCTAGTCCGAAAGCTCCCATCTCAAAATCTAGCAAGACTCCTCCCTTTCCAAGGATTGCTTAATGGGAAATACCTCATATAAACATACAAATAGCTCAAGATAGACTTAGCAGTCTGTTTGAACTAGGAATACTTGAGGTGGCATTGCTCATGTAGGGTTCCTATTTGATAATGGCTTCCCTAAGTCATGTCAGGGTCAACATGGATGCAATTATCATAGCACCTCAAGTATTTCTATATAATCCTACTTGATAATGTCTCCCCTGATCCTTGTCAGGGTCAATGTGGATGAAATTATCATAAGCACATGTTTATCTACACATTCACCAATATTTGTGTAATATTTGTATGCATTGTTTGTATGGATTCAATCCATGTGGATTCTTTGCACTGAAACAATTTTTTCATTTTAGTATCTATCTTGATTTCTTGCATTTCTTGACAAATTTGGCCAGAATGAGTTTGGTCCTTGGAGTATATTTTCTCTCCCATTTTTATATCAAGTTGAATGTTATTCTTGCCTATGGCATGTTTGTTGCACGTCAACTGCCAAAAACAATGGTGGATGGTAAACTTGAGGGGCTTGACTGGATTGAAAATTTGTGACCATTGACTGCACTTTGGATAAACATATCTTGGACAATGGTGCAACCGATTGAGCTTACTCATGGAAGTATTTCAATTAGTTTTACTACAAATAAATCACAAATGTATGTTTCCTTTGTCAAATTATATATTGCTTGAAATAATTATTTTTTGATATATTGCTTGAAATAATTGTTTTTTCTTGTCCAAATAGTGCTTGGAACAATTCCTTGCCAATGATAAATTTATGCATAAAAGGTGTCATATTAAGAGTTATGCGAGGGTTCATCTTAGAAGGAAAAAATTAGTGGGTTTTTCAAATATTGTTAAACCCAGTTTTGGGTTAATATCATAGAGATGATGAATAACTATTACTACCACCATAATGGGATGCTGTAGAATACATTTAAAAAAGTGCATCCTGATTTGATGTAGCTACTAGCCATATACTTGGCTTCCCTTTCTCTTCACTTTTTTTCTTTTCTTTTCTTTTGCTTTAAAATTATAATAGATTAGATATATTGTTATCTAGGAGATGCAAGTAATTCTCCTAATTTTCACGTAGCTTATAAGCATAGTGCTTCTCTTACAATTGTTGGGGTGTGCCAAACGATTTTTGTCATTACCTTGTGAAGTTGTTTATTATATCTGTGATAGAGTGGTCAATCACCTCTCTGTCTCTCTCTCTCATGGAAAGATACTCCAATTTTGATGGTTCTTACCCTTCATATTGGCATGAGTGATAAATTGTGATTCTCATCGCATGACAAGTTTTGCAGGGGTAATTCACAAGTATGCTAATGGCACAAACCTTGATATTTTCTTGGAGATTGTGTATGATGGTTGTGGACTCTCTTACTTCTTATTGGTGGTGCAAGGGATGTTACATAATTGATTCAGTGGATTTCATTGTATGTATAGTTTTCACTTAATTTCTACATTCAAATCGATGCATTGTATTTTCATAATCTTTGACCCTTTGGAATTATTAACTAGTTTTTTCCAAGCATTTAATGGTCTGCTAATGGTGGTTGTGTGCATTAGCTGTAGCATAGTTAATTGACAGAAGACAAGGGTAAAGGTTTGTTGTGTGTCTTGCATGCAGTAGAAGGTATGCTGACCAATGTTCCTTTCATGGGACTGGTTGATTGGGATACTTGTGGAGCCCAGATTAAATATCCAAGCTTGTTTCTTGAAATTGTTTGGTATTGGTGTGTATCTCAAATTCCAAGTCTCCTCCCTTCATCTTTAGAGTTTCTTGCTATTGGGACTCCCTATGAAGTGGTGATTGCCTGCTTGATATGGAGGTATATTGGTCATGCAATCATTTGAATTAGGTTTTTCTCCTTGGCTCTAACTGGTACATATGATGATTATCAGTGGCAATTTTACATGATTAGCTTGGTGGGATTTCTTTGGAGCACTATCAGAATGCTCCAAACCAAGGTACTGCTCCCAAGCTCCATACACATCTTGCCTCTGCAGAAGCATTAAACCAAAATAACTGAAATAAATACACCTGATCAAACTTTGTAAGCATTTGAATTCAATTGAGCTCATAGCAAGAACATCACAACAGCAAAAGAAATCTGACATATAACCTGAAAATGAGTATACATAATTTCTATGTCTTGAAGGTATTCAGGACGACCCAAAGAAATGAATGCGAAATTCCATTGTTGCAAAAGAAAGGGACATTAAACCTGAATTATGGAAATGAACATATTTGGATTTGCTAACATTTTGAAATATTAGAAATAGAAAATATTCTCTACCTTGCAAAATTCTTCATCGGGAACATGCAATTTCATTTGTATTCTTTCTTTTACATTTGCTAATGTTTCGCCTTCACGGAGAGACAAAAAGAAAGGCTCCCTGAAGTTTCGCACCTTCAAAAAAGATAAAAATCTCAGAAATATTTTTTTAAATCAAAAGATTTAATCACTTCATTTGTTACACTCATCGAGGCATAAAATCCTTTATTTTAGTAAATTCCATGTAAAGAAAATTAAAAAATTTACCATATGGTTCTGAGATGCATCCTTAGTGAAATGATACACTTTAATTAGCCGATCTTGGGGACCTATATTTTTCTCCTCTTCTGGAACCTGTTCAGAGATGTCATTATAAAGTAATCATCAAGAAATATCAAAATCATTAGAACAATGGAAATTCGGAATACCTCCTCTGCTCGCAAAGTCCAATATTGGTCATTTATGTTCTCAATATTTTCATTCAAGGGGAAAATATGCACACAGAAACAAGTTATTGGCATTAAATAAGAATGTGAAGTGATAGCCAGGTCACTAGATTTCACCATAATGAAAATATCATTTATGTTCTCAATATTTTCATTCAAGGGGAAAATATGCATACAGAAACAATTTATTGGCATTAACTAAGAATGTGAAGTGATAGTCAGGTCATTAGATTTCACCATAATGAAAAATCGTAATGAATATAACAAACCAGCAATTGAGCAAGACTCGTAGAACAACCTTGTAAATTTACCTTGTAAATTTTGTGGTAGAAGACCTCAAGCAATCTAATATCCGCATTTGGATTTGAAAGCTCAACCTATTTTAACAAGAATAATAATGAATGTCAAGCATTGTTAGCAGTATACCTTGGCATTTCACTAAACATCCAAAATAAAACATTGGCATGTCACTAAACAAGCTCCCTTCTACGTAAGCAGACAAAATATTTTAGTGCAGAAAGCAAACTAATGTATAAAGTAAATCCACAGAAATTGAAAATTGGTTGTATACCAAATGAAGTGAATGAACACAATTGTTTAGAAAGAATACCGCATCTCCACACAATTTTTATGTTAAAAATTCAAATATTAAACTTTAAATTGATATTACGTGTTGACCAAGTTCAAGTATTAATATAAAATGACAATTCATGCACTACACGTACATCCTAGAATTTACAAAAGCACTGGGGAATTAAAAAGAAAAGGGAATGTAAACAACCTTTGTCTTAAGTTCATTGATAACATCACCAATAGTACTCTATTTGGGAAATCTAATGCTATGCACAGATACCTATTATAAAGCTAAAAAATCATTAATCACATAGCAAAAAATTGATGCTGCGAGTATAGCATTCTACACGCAGCTCCTACACTGCACAATCAAACTAGTCATAATATTTTGCTCACCTCATATTTTTTTGAATGATGGAAAGCAACCTTCAAAGTTTTTAGCCCTTGCAGCTCTGGAAGAGGGATATCGAGAATTTCATAATACAAGATGTCAAAATTCTGTCAAAAACAACCATCCATAACTCAGTACATTGATGAGCTGGCACATAATAGAGTTGTCACTTCCAGAAATCTGAAAATATACCCACAAATTTACTTCTATTTTTGAATGATAAAAGCATGTGATGTGTACCTGATTATAATGTATTAACATATCACTTAAGTGGTCTACTCCTCTGAATCTGATGGGTTGAGGCTTTGGTTGCTGTGAGTAGCAATTATGTGTTGTGAGGTGGATTTTTGAGGGATCATCCAATTCAAGTTGTTGTGCAACTCTCTACACAACATCGTCATAAGTGGAGAGTTTTGAGCTACAAGAGTTGCAAACCATGACTATAAATAACTTAATAATCCATCATTGTCCCTTAAGTTCTAAGATATAAATCAAAATAATTCCCTCCCTCTATAGAATTACTAAGTTTCTTCATTATTTTATAGATCATTACACGTCAAACCGACTTTACTCCTTGACTGGAATTGCATTCAACATTGTGCACAAGGATGATTTACATGTATCAATCAAAAGTGTAATTTTATCTATATTTGATAATGCAAGTTGAATACATCATACAATACATAGGAGTGCTATGGCTATGAAGTTCAATATGAAATAATCTATTGATTGCTACTATTACTATTATATATGGGGTGCTCTTCTAATGGCCATTTATTAGCTATGTGAAGAAGGCTTTGTGGATTTTGTATTTACTATGAGATTATGCATAGCTGAGTTGGAGACAACTAAGTAGAATTTGGTAGGAAGTTTGGAGTATGTGTAATTCGTAATGATCTTGTCTTCTCTTCATTGATGACTTTTCAATGTGTGAGTTTTGACCTAAGCCATTGCATTATCAATGTGGCAAGGCTCAAAACTCTACCTATATGTCAACTACTTATGATCATTCCTAGGAAAATGAATCCTAATTTTTGTAGGTTTAAAATTTATCACAAGTTTGATCTCTTGTGGTCAAATTAGTGGAGTTTATCTCAAAATTTATTGAAGGTACCATGGATCTAAATTTCTTATGAACTTTAAACACTATAACAAACTTTGGTGCAAATTGTTCATCAATTCTCACTTGGTTAGGGTTATAGATGTTGATGAAAATTTTGTATGCATGCATGAGAGTTGGGTGCAAATGCACAATTTTGTGTAGCATTAGTGTGATAAATATGGGATGGTGCAAATCATAGTTTTGAATATTAGTCTGAATTGACTCGTACCTAATCAACTCAGTTAAGTTGATTGTTGGTTGAATGATTAATTGTTGGTTCAATGGACATAATATCTTGAAGGCCCAAATACCAAACGGAAAAATGAAGCCCATCATGGGGTTCTCTTTGTAATTCTCCACCACTGATACCTTCCATGCTTCCTCAGACTCCTCTCCAACCTCCATATTAGTGCTAGTAGTAGCATGAGAAACAACACTACACTTAGTAGAACTAGAACGCATTTCCCAAACTACACGAGAACTACTTCCCTGACCAGTCACCATGTGCCATGCTTGGTCTCGGTGGTTCACTTCCTTCAACTCCTGGTTCAACTACCATATCTTCATTAGAACCAACACCCCGAACTCCACTAGAAAACGATTCACCATTTTGTTCTAGTGATTCGCCATTTGTACTAGTGATTCGCCATGATTTCATAAGATAATATAATCTCGTGAGAGATTCGCCAAAAAAATATATATACATATTACATTATTGATAAAATTGCCTTCCTCTTTTCCGATGTATCATGGGGATTCACCCATTTATTATATGTATAAATTTAGGGGGGTTCTTGAAATTTTCCCTGACCAAAACAAATATTACAACGAATTAAATAACTAATATGTGAAAGAATATTGTTACGTATATAAACAAATCAATAAATTAAACATGTAATCTACCAGAGAAAACTCCTAAGCCTAGATAATCATGTGTCATGTAAGCACATATGCCATACAATGTAAAACTCCTCTCTGTTGTGATGGGTCTTGATATCATATACATTTATCACATCCCATAATTCCTTCAATTCATCTACTAGTGGTTGTAAGTAGACATCCATATTCTTCACTTGTCTTCTACTAGGGACTATGAGAGCCAACGTAAGATGTTCATTCTTCACGGACAACCATGGGGGAATATTTTTATTGATCACTACTATAGGCCAAATAGAATAGTTGGTGTTCTGGAGGGAATATGGGTTGATGCCATCCATGGCTATGCTGAGTCGTAGACTTCATACTTCATCCTTGAATTTTTCAGGCCATGTATCCTCTATATGCTTCATGGCTATTGAATCAGTTGGGATTCGCATAACTCCCAACTCACTTTTGTGTGAGGCATTCCATCCCTGCAACATAGCTCATTCTTTGCAACGAAAGAGCCTTTGAATCCTTGGGATTATAGGTATGTGCCTCAATATCTTAAAAGGAGGGCCAGTACATGATTTACCCTTATTTTTTTTATTTATCATACCTGTCATGCCCACATTTTAGACACATCTCTTTGCCTGCATATTCTCCTCTATATAAAATACAATCATTTGGACATGCATGATATGGTATATACTCAACACCCATCATTTTCAACAATTTCTTTGCCTCTTCGCAGCTACTGGGAAATACTTTATCACTCGGAAGAACCTTACCTTTGAATAACCTATAGTTGGTGATCATGGAAAAAAATATTAATAAATGTACATTAACGTCGATATAATTATTAACGTTCATATAATTTACCATTTGTAATGTTTATTGCAGTGTATTGATTATATTTCAAATTTATATAAGGGAGTACTTTATGGTAACTTACCTCAAAATTTCCGAGAAACATGCATTCGACAAGCCAAAATTTGCTTTCAAGTTTTACAGTAACATCGTTGTCCCCAACTGGGTAGAATTTGACTGCCCGCTAGGTCCAAAGAGAGGGGTGGTGGAAGCAAATTTAAGGCTTTCGAAAAAGGTGTCAACGATATGAGCATCATCCCCTAGTTGATCATCGTTTTCGAATGCAGCTAACAACATTGTCTCCATGGCAGTTGTATCACTTAAGTAATCATCCATACCAATCTCTATTTGATTGCCTCCATTGCCAACTTCTGAAGAACTATTATTGTTGTAGTCATTCCTAATTGGTGAATCTGGACATAGCGGGAATTGAATTGGTAGTTGATTCAACCATTCTTGGTATTGTTCCTCTCTGATTTTTTCTCTTAATTCGGTCTTCTCTCGATTTGAAATTTTCATGAGATGCAACGGAAGATGGTATGTAGGTTGTTCATCATCACTAGAATCCTAATAATTAAAAAAAAAAAAATTGAACATGATTAGTACAAAATATATGATATCAATTAGTAACAATGTTGACAATATTGCATGATTATAAAATGGTTTGACATTGAAATAATTACAAATTAATCAATATATATATACCAAAAATTTATAATTATAATTACCATCATTGTCCCAGGATTGTGGCTAGAAGATGCAATATTGTTACAATTGGCAGGGTGAAGCCACTATCCATCTTCATCTACCAAACGTGCCTTGCGGTATGCAGCTCCTGATAAGAACTTTTGATGTTTTGGAGAAGACGTCGTTTGAATATTTTGTGCATCTGAACTCGATGATGAATCTGCATGAACCTGCAAATTTATATACATTATAAATTTAATTAAGTTGTGCATGATTGACTGCATGGATAAAAAACATAAATTCAATTAGATAGTGAAAATATAAATAAAATCTGAAGTAAATGTTACGTCTTGAGATGGATAGGGAGAACTTCGTGATGGACTTTGAGAAATATTATGGAATGAGCTGGATTTTGAAGAATTGTCAATTCCATATAACTATGATATTTTCCCCATGCATTTGAGCAAAATAATAATAAATTTTGGTGCACACACCCAAATGTAATTTCGGTGTGTAATGTATAGATCACCGCACCGGTGCATTTTTTGTAATGTGCACCGGTGCTATTTTATACCTAGACGCACCATTGCTGTTTGATTAAGGGATGCACCGGTGATGAATAACCACAAATAAAAAAAGCGCAACTCTATTTTCTTTAAGTGAAAAAAAAAGCTGTAAATTGAAAAATGGGCGGCAAAATATTTTCAAAAATCTAATGTCATAAAACATTTCTTTAAATACTAAGCACTTTTCATTATTTCACTATTTTTGCAAAAAAAACAGCCAGATATTTGCAAGATACATACCTGGAGCAAACAAAGCACGAGAGAACCGTGGCGCAGGGAAATACATTTGAACAGAAGTATGCAAAAAATCATAATTCCAAACGTCTGGTGATTCAAACCCTGTACCATAGAATTTCAAATAATTTGAGTAAATTTTATTGTTTTTTTTTTACTTTTTTTTGCAGTTTTTTTTTATGCAGTAAAAGAAAAAATCAAAGTTTATTGTTTTTTTTTTCAGTTTTTCTGCAGTTTTTTTTATGTAGTAAAAGAAAAAGAATCAAAGTTTATTGTTTTTTTTTAATTTTTTCTCGAATTTTTTTTAATTTTTCTACAGTTTTCAGAAACAAAATAAATAAAAAATCCATTTTTAGAAACAAAACCCCTAGATTCTTTTTGTTTATGGCCTTTCTTCTCCCTCTTTCTGTAATCTCAAAATTAGGGCTTTTAAATTTAGATTTATACGGTTTGTATAGCCATAATACATCCAACCCATGGGATGACTTGCATAGTTGGATCCCAAACCATGTCGGCCCTTGCGTGAATTTAAAAATAAAAACAAAGTTTTTTTCCTCAGTGCGCCCAACGTAACACAACGCATCGGTGCACTCTGTTATAACAACGCACCATGAAAGTACAGTGATAAAATTAAAAAAAAAAATCAAAATATGTTTTTATCAGTGTTCCATATGTAACATTTGGCACTGCTGCACTATTTCATTATGGCACACCACGAACATGCTGTTTCGCCAAAAGAAATCCATTTTAGAAACAAATCCTACATTCTTTTTATTTTTGTCTTTTCTTCTCCTTCTTTTTGTGATTTCATAATTAGGGTTTTTTAATTTATATTTATAGGTTTTTTATTGCTAAATATAAGTCTAAGACATCCAACCCATGGGATGACTTACATAGTCAGATCCCAATCCATGTTGGCCCTTATGTAAATAAAATAATTTTTTTTATCGGTGCGCCTTGTGTACCGAAGCGCACTGGTGCTCTCTATTATCCCAGCGTACCACGAAAGTACTATGATATATAAAAAAAAGACTATTTTTTCTCAATGCGCAATTTGTAAAATATGAAGCCGGTGCGCTATTTCATTATGGCACACCACAAACATTCTGTTTCGAAAAAAAAAACTGTCAAAAAATACAAACCCTACATTCTTTTTGTTTCTTCCCTTTCTTCTCCCTCTTTCTGTGATTTAAGAATTAGAGCTTTTCAATTTAGATTTATAGGGTTTGTATTGCTAAATATAGACCTAATACATCCAATGCATGGGACGATTTACATAGTCAAATCCCAATCCATGTCGGCCCTTGCATGAATTTAAAAAAAATAGATTTTTTTTTCATCAGTGCACCCGACGTAACCTAGCAGACTGGTGCTCTGTATTTTACAAGTGCACCACGAAATTAATGTGATAAAAATTTAAAAAACAATTTTTTTTTATTGGTGCGCCATATGTAAAATATGGCACCGATTTATGCTACAAAAACTAACACTAGAAGATTTTTATTATTTTATCATGGTTAATCAGTGTAGTGATGGACATGTAATGCAGCAGTGCTCCTTGTTGACATAGAGCACCATATGGTCTATTATACTATTTGTGTGATGCGTTTCTAAGACACCCACACACTGGCGTCGGTGCGTAAAGCATGAATGGTGCACCGGTTTCTTGAGATTTTTTTTTACTTCAAAAGTTAACAATTTATTTATAAATATATTAATGAAAGATATGGTACAGGTTTGAGATTGATAAATAAATGACTGACAAGAGATCAAGTAACAAAAATACTGATAACACATCTATAAAAAGCAAGAAAGGCAAGTTCTTTGTAAATTCTTTACAAAAAATATTATTTTTTAACTATATGTAAGTTTAACTAATATGTATTATTTACTATGTATCATGCAGAGCCACAAAATGACGAAGCTCGATAAGGTTATTTTTGATCTAGTACAGAAGAGTGTAAAAGCTTGATGGAAAAATTGCAAAAGGATGAATAAGGTGAATGAAAAAATACTATCAATCCAATATGAATTTCTTTTTTTAATTTTCATTAATAATATAATTAAAATTATTAGATAACATGTGTCAAACAATCTGTTAAGTCACATCTGTTTAATGTTCTACAGGGACCAACAACTTAGAAAAGGAATGTTGTTCTAAGAAAAGAAAACAAAATAGAACATGCAAATGAAAATGAATTGCTCCTTAACTCATCTGGAGTGGTGTTGGAGGTTAACGAAAGGGGGAAATTTTTTTACAAAAGTTTGAGGGATCTAGTGGAATGAATGTATAGACGTTCTTTCCACTTACAATACAAAAACCAATCCAATGATTCCAAGAACCAAATTTTATCTAAACTATAGGAAGAGTTTCCAAAGAATTGGTCAATGAGACATGTCAAACTTTTAATAGAAAAAACGTACAAAAACAAAAAAGAATGAACGAAAATGTAATATTCCTTTAAATATTTGTCTAGAATTATTTATAAATATCACTTTTGTTATATTTACTTTTCATATATCAATATAAAAATTAAATAGTTTAATGTCATGTTACATTTTCAGGAAGATTATGAAAATCTCAAAAGATGAACGAGCTGATATCAGAAATATGCTAGTAGGAATGTCCAAAAAGGTTTACAAGGAGATGATCAAAGAAATGGAAAAAATTGCAGCATCACAGGAGGAGCCATCTCAACAACAACATGATTAAAATGTAATATGTAATCATTGAATTTTTCGATCATTAGGTACAATAAATAAACAATTTAGCATTAAATATTAATTTTCAATTATTTTCTTGCAAAAAAGAAAATAAAATGGAACCCATTCAGCACATAAGACAGGATGACAAGGAAGAAAAGTTTTGATATCTAAGTTTGTGAGTAATTGTTACTTCCTTATAACAACTTAACTAGATTTCATTTTTGTACCTTTTAAGTTGTTTTACAAAATTTATCATTGAATGTTTTCAAACAAGTGCTAACATACAAAGAAAAAAACCATCATAGGAATTGGTTGAAATTGGGCTAAATATGGGTTGTGAGTATATGTTGGCATATCATAACTTAATTGTGGAATTTGTAAGCATCTATCGATCTTGTTTTACTTAGCTCCATCTATAATTAATAGAAAAACATAAATAAATAAAAATAAAAATTTATATTAAATATATGATTTGTTATGGGGTATAAAACTTGTAGGAAACAAAGTATGGGACTGTGCCAACAGATGAAATCTTGAAATATGGCATGTTACGTGGTTTTGAAAGAATGTGTATAGTTTATGAGTCAATTGTTGCAATGGTACGTCATTTCTTTTCGATTTACATTGATGTATATTATTTAATATTGTAATTTTCATTATTCTCACCAATGTATATACACTCATTACAGTTTATTTTTATGTTTGTAGATGGAAGGTGAAGAAGAATAAAAAAATCAACACCGTGAACAAAACATTCCTGAAAATAACCCAAGTCATGGAAGTAGCTCTAGCAGTGACATCAGTTCAAGTGAAGAATGATGATCACTATGTTTGGATATCAAAGCAAGGCATTGTATTTTTTGAAATATGTCTGTGAAATCAAACATTGTCTTTAATGTAATGGAAATAGTGTCCCAATTGAAAGACAAAGGGATACCAATCACTGTCCCATTTTGTATGACAAAGAATGTCTTATACACACACACACACACACACACACACACACACACACATATATGTTTTAATTTATTCTATTGCGTTCTCCATTGTTGTTCTCAAATGAACTAATAAAAATTTAATTCATATGAGTATTGTTATAAGATATATATGTGTTGACTTTTGATGAATAATGAATTTTAAAAAACCACAATAATTATGATATGATATAACAAATTAATCCAAACATCACATTCAGATGCATTAATAGAAATTTAATTAATATGAATATTGCTATAAGATGTGTCGACGTTTGATGAATAATGAATTCAAAACAACCGCAATAATTGCACTGTCATAGGTCGATGTTTCTAAAAAATACAAAATGAAAATCGGTGCGTTTTAGTTAATGTACTCCAGTGCGTTTGTATTCTTAAGCGCACCGATGTGTTTTTACAGCCTATGGGCACCGCACAAATACAAAAACCAATTAGAAAAATCGAGGCTTTTGTGCGGTACGGCGCACTGGTGCATTTATGTGTCTATATGAACCGATGTTGTTGTACGACCTATGGGCACCGCACGAATAATGATACCAATTGTAAATCCCAGTGCGTTTGTGTGATACTACACACCGGGGCATTTATGTGTCTATACGCACCGGTGCATTTGTACGATCTATGGGAATTGAATACCAATACCAGTTATAAATCTCGATGCATTTATGTGATACTACGCACCAAGTTGTTTATGTGTCTATACACACTGGTGCATTTGTATGACCTATAGGCACTGCACAAATATAGATACCAATTATAAATCTCGGTTCATTTGTGTGATACTGCGCACCGGTGCATTTCTATAATTCTATGCGCTGGTGCGTTGATATGACCTATGGGCACCACACAAATACCAAGGCCAAATAGAATGGCCTCATGCATTGCATCACCAACACTACACCCGGTGCGGTTTTATACCTTAATGGCCCGATGCATTGTCCTTTGATTGCCCCGAGGCACCTGCTACATGTATGCACTTGTGCGTTAAATCCTGAGTAGCACATCGATACAAAAACATCCGTAATAACCTCTGGCCACCCATTTTTTTTTTAGTTGTGTTGAATTTCCGTTAAAAGCTCCACCAAAACCTTCGTAACCATAAATGGATGTTGTAGAAAATGGTTTTTTGACAATTTTGGCCAATTTTATAACACTAAAAACCTCCTTTATAACCTTCGCTAGAGGGTCTTTTCCTTCTAATGTTTCGTGTTGCTATAGTTTTAATTGCTTATGCATAGAGAAATAGAGGAAAAGCTCCAAAACTGTGGTCAAGACTCCCCCTACTCATCTCTGTCAATAGAGTTTGAGTAGGGCAGACCTTCCCACAGACCTAAAAATTGTTTTATGTCCGTTTTTTATCACACATTCTTTTGTGTTTTCCCATGCATGAATCCACAGGTTTGTTTGCTAGAATTAATGTCAACACCCCAGAGTAGCTCTGTGTCTCTTCTTGCTTCATCTTCCCTTTCCATATTCACATCTTAAAAACTATTTTTGTGTCTCCATTCCCCTTATTTTCCTCTTGTTTAAATGTTACACCCACCTTTTGATTCATAAAAACACTTAGAACCATTCAGCCCACCTTATTCCTGCCTTTTTATTGATGCCGGATACTTTACCTTTTTAATGGTAAACGCTTGAAAAACCATTGAAACTTGTCTTCCTCCTTTGCTCCTCGAGATTCCCGCCATTGTACATTGAAATCGCACTTCGCCGCTCTTACCTTTTGCCTTGAAGACTTACCACTTTCCTTTTCGATTGCCTGCCTTAATCCTTCGTTCTATCGGTCACCATCACCGGATTTGTTTCAATGAAAAAACACTTGAAAAGCCATTGAAACCTAACCTCCCACTTCCTCCTCGAAATTCCTGCTACCATACGTCACACTTCACAAATCGCAACATTTAGCTTTTACCTCCAACACTTACCGCTCATTCCTTGCAATTGCGATATTGTGAAGTCGCAAATCGCACTTCACACTGTTTATCCTTACTCCCTTAACACTTACCGCTGTTATGGCCGATTGCGATAGTGTGATATGTCACCGCTGTTGGTCCCACCGCCACATCGTCATCACAAATCGCACTTCGCATCCATTTATTTTACCCTTAATGCTTACCTCTCATTCTTGCGATTGTGGTATTGTGAAATCGCATCCCGTGGAACTTACCATATTTCATATCGCAGCCCGCAACTTTTCCCTTTTCCCTTTCACCACCACGTCATCCCCATTGCACATCACATCTAGCAGAACTTACCACATCGCAAATCATATCCCATACATCTTATCCGATTGCACATTGTAGCCTGCAACTTTTTCCTTTTTCTTTTTCACCGCCACGTCATCCCCATCGCAAATCGCCTCCTGCAACCTTTACCACAACGCACATCGCACTTCGCACATTTTAGTTTATTCCCATTAAATCTTTACTGCTATCCATTTAAACTTGCGAAGTTGCGATTGTGACATCGCACATCGCAAATTTTACCTCCATCGCATCTCCGCCATCGTATTTTTTTATTCTTTCCACTCCAAAGCCATTTCTTGTGCTATAATAAGGTTTTATGAGGTTTTAAACCCCATCTTTCCGCTTCTAAGCCTTTTTCAATTATTTCCACTCCAAATCCATTTCTTGCGCTATAATAAGGTTTTATAAGGTTTTAAACCCCTTCTTTCCACTTCTAAGCCTTTTTCTCAATTCTTTCTGCTCCAAAGCCATTTCTCACATTATAATCAAGTTTTAAAAGGGTTCAACCCCCCTCTTTTTGCTTCCAAACCTCGTTTCATGTGTTAAACCCCATTAGCCTCTTTTAGCCCTTTTTCTTCCTCCAAGCTGCAAATTAAATCTTTTTAGTTAGAATTAAGTCATGGATAGAAGCATGGTAGAAAGATCATAGGATAAGTAGAGTGCATTTAGCTATTTGGCCAAGTTAAGTGTGGTTTAGGATTATTTTCCTTTCTGCTATTTGTTTTTTTCCAATTCAATTATCTTCATTCCTTTCATTTTTTTCGAGTAATTTTGTTCAGTTTCCTTTTTGTCTTTTCCTTCCAGCAATTTACTTGACGGTTGTTCTCATAATTTAAGAAATAGCACCCTTTCGTAAAGCAGAAGAGGATGACATGAACAAAATGCATCTTCTGTGTAGATAGCATTGTCACCTCAAAGTTTGTACGAACCCTGGGTTGATAAAGTAAGTAGGGAAACCCCTGGGGGTTGCAGCACTCTATGTGCAATACCAGGGCTCACCACCTAACAGGGCACATGTAGAGAAAGTACTTAATGGAAACTAAATTAGATGATGCATGTAACAGCAACAACATGATAACTTGTATTAATATCATCAAAATTACAGAGCTAAAGTAATGTTGCCTCTGCTAACCTTTCGACCTCAAGGGTTGAGAACTATATAGTGGCTACATATCAGAAAAATGAGGGATGGATCAGTCATGAGAATATTATGATTCTCATGTTGATCAAAATAGAATGCATATGGTTACAACCACTTCTTAATAAAATTCTGACTAGAAAATTATAGATTACAATCAAAACCGCGTAAAGGTTGTTATCAAAAAATACAATACTTAATAACTTCTACAGCTATTGCGATAAATCACAATTGTAGTGTAACATCTAGAGGACAGGTCAGCATCAAAATTTAACGAGATCCAGTCAGTGGTACAGCTATGATAGTAGTTATTCAGCTGGTTTGTAACAACATGGTGTAACAATGTTGTGGTGCAATAGCTCACTGTAACATCACACCTTTAGCTGCTCTTGTACGCCTTTTTCTCTGGATATTTTGTGCTACAAATAACATCTAGAAAGATAGAAAAATACCATAGATCTTCTCCAAACATTCATCCTGAGTTAGTCACAAAAAAGACACGATACATCATAATAATTGATGAAATGGCAAGGTAATGAAAATAAGGTGAAACAACACAAGTTAAGATAGAATGGTAGGAAAAAGAGGCAAAGATAGTCCCAATTTTTATAGTCACGAGGTAAAATAGGGGAAACAAATGTAGGAAATAAGTGAGAAATTGGCACCCAACAGGACCCAAATCACCAAAGTAACTCGGAAAAAGGTTTCATCAAAAGGGTAACACATTTATCTATCAAATAGATGACCCAGCCAAAATGTGCTCTAAATGACAAAGAAAATAATGTGCAAAGAAAAAAAATTAATTTACCAAAAGAGAAACTAACAATAATCTGGTTTGCAATGATAAATGTGTGTTATCTCTCTAGAGATGGGAGTGGAAACCTTAAAAGACTACCTGAGGCATCATTTCCATGATGAAAAAAACAATAAATGGGGAGTACAATCAAAAAACTGATGTGAGAAGAGATAACATGTCCATAGAAGGATCACTTCCATTCATCAAGCTGTGAAATGTAATAGAGGTCATTAGCATAATTCACACTCTACACAATATGTATTCTTTAAAGTGTTTGCATTAGTAACATTATCAAAAGAATACACTTTTGAATTTATTTTAAATAAATTTGATGCATGGGTATTGTTATAAAACAAAACAAAAAAATATTTCCCTTTGCATATTAAATGTTGGAATATTGTTTAGGCTTTTGCATAAATAATCTAACCAGAAATAAGTATTTCTAGGTGGAGTGTGGAGGTGCAGAGGAAATTTTTACTATGCTTCCATCAAAATCCACACAGTGTATCAACGTTACTTCCTCCACACAATATATCAATGTTATAGAGCCCCCATCCTGCCCACCCCCTTCGTATCACCCCCATCCCACCCACCCCCTCATATATTTCTCCACGCCCCCACACTATGCACAATGTATCAAGTTTATAGAACCTCGTTAGTTCTAACATCATTGGGTAGACCACTAACAATGTTATTGTCAGTGTTAGAGAACTAATTGAAAAAACATCCCCCCTAACTTATGTAAAGGACTTACTCTGAACATTGTGTCAATTTCAGTGTCAGAGCACTCATCGACATAATGACCTTTCAAAAAATTAATTTTTTTATTTAAATGATTTATCAAGCATTGATAAATACAAAAAATAAATCTACTTACCAAAATTTTATCCTCATAACTTTCCCCACCTTTCCTAATGATCTAGATGGTTGGATAAATGAGACTTAGAGAGTGACAAAACATTAATAACTAAAAATTCCCAACAAGTCACCCATCCCATTACTACTTTGGCCCAAGCGCACTTAACTACATATTTGTTTAATAAATTAAACTTCAATATGGAAAAGGAATATGTCACAATGTGTGAGAGAAATATTGCTGAATTTTTTTTATAAAGATAACTCAGAATATGTACCATGTGTAAGAGAGATATTTCATAAAAACAATAAAATTGATCTCAAGTATTTATTGAATTGATAATATACCATGACACTACATTTTGAGAAAAAATATGCTTTGCTCCTAGTGAAATCTCGTATTTGTAACGTTTACAAGTGTCTTTCCATTGAGAGACATCCCCTTTTCCATTTCAAAATATTATGGGTAAATACCATGGTTTACGGAATCCATGGGTGAATATCACAACTTATGATGGTAAAAATTAAATCATAGTGTGATTCAAGTACTATAGGAAAATACCATGGTTTATAAAATCTATGGGTGGATACCATGGGTGAATGTGATGGTAGAAAATAAAGCATTGTGCCATTAGATTCTTACTTCACTATTATGATTTTTTTTAATCGTGCATATTACAAATATAATACAAGATTTTACAAACATTGGTACAAAAATCATTATTGACTATGGTAATTATCATCCACCTGGATCACCTACCACATAATATTATAGTTTCATACACTCCAAATAGAGAACAAAGAAAAAATAAAGAGGAAACCTAATACAAAGAACAAGAAACCTAGAATCAAGAAAAGAGAAAGAGTAAACCTATAAATATCTGATAAAAAACATGTTAACACAAATGAGTTGGAAATGTCACTGTTAGAATAATCAAGCCAAATGGATATTTTTGTTAGATCCTCATTCTAGCATAACAATATTTGGCACAACTACAAAAGGGGAAGGGCAGGTGTGTTGTGGTGGGTGTGACTGTCAATTTATAATTCAATGGCACATTGCATGAAAAATTAGGATCTCAACCTAAGTTAATATGCATTACCAATCTATTCATTTTCATACACTAATACAATTGTCACTTTCCCTTTGATAATATTAAAGAGCATAAAATGTTGAATTGTTTTTATTCTAACCTAGCATATTTGTTTTTTTAATTTTGAGAAAAAAACATCGAGTGTTTTAAGAGACAAAGCCTTATGTTTAGTCTTCTTGATATGTATGGTCATTATACTTCTTGATTTTTTGAGGCACATCTTTCCAAGCATGTCATTTGGACACATGTTCCATCCAAGTATTTGGGCACATGTTTCCTAACACTTCATATGGACTTTTATAGTTGTATTATTATTTAATTTCGCACAATTTGTATACATTAAATTGACATTGTTAGTGTAATAAGTCACTCCTTGAATGCTTAAGGAGTAGGCCTTACACATCATAGCTCATTTCAAATTTTAAAGGGATTGTTTGAGTGGTGGGATGGCTTTCTCAAATATTTTGAAATGATTTTATGTTCTTTAAGACTTTCATGAATTTGGAAAGTTGTGGAAAGTATAAATTTTGTGGGTAAAAGGTAGTATAGGGAGCATAGTATACAAGTGGAAGAAGATGAATAGATGGTACCTATTTCAAGAAATATTCTTATCCTAAATCAGTCACACGGCTATGTTGATGACCTTTAACACAAACTCTGTTTATGTTAAGCAAACAACACTTAGAAAATAGACTGCATGTATAAATTATTCCACAAATCCTTTATGAAATCTTCACTGACATGTTCTATTACACACATATAACTTGCAGAAAACTGAAAGCGGATAATTTACTATTAAATCCTTTAACGACTTCTCACTCACACTTCACTAGTTTTTGCAATTTATGTTTTAGAAGAAATTAACAAATAAGATACACACCACACATTAGATGTTCCTTGAGTCACAAAATCTTCCAACGTGAAGCAAAAAGGTTTTTTTATTATATTCAGTTTTCAGGTAGACTAGCATCCAACCAGGAAATAGTATTTACAAGTGCTATATATAGAAAGAGAGGAACCAACTCCATCTCTTCTAAAAAGAAGGAAACATTAATTCTAACATAACATATGTGTCAAAAGACATTACATCCTTATCTCCTCAAAATCTAACAGAAAGGACATATGTAGAAAGAAGAATAGAAGAAGTATGGGTTGGAATGTTGGGTTTGTTGTCATGCTGCCCCTTTTTCTGCTGAATTTTCTCCTTGTGCCTTGGGTCTTTAATAACCATGTAGCTTCATTTAATAAGACCTCCAAAAAACTCATAACCACCTCTCACCATTACTTGTGTTATCCATTTGGTTATGGGTTATTATCCATCCTTAACTGGCTCGAAAAAACTTGCTGACAGGTGTCAAAATTCAGTTGAAATAGGTGTTGCCAGAAATTCTAGTAAAAACCTGTAACTGTGCGAAATATGGAATGCTACCAAAAATTCTGGTAGCAACCTGTTTCTTTTTCAAAATACACAGAAAATTACTAAAAATTTTGTGTTGACTTGTATTCCATGACACTTAGGTTGTTGTTCAAAATTTATAATTGATTAGAAAAAAGGGATTAGTACTAAAAACCTTTTTACCTTTCCTTTAAGTGTGTTGCAGCTTCAGCCAATTTATCTAAATCAGTTTTGTTGTTAGTGACTGATGTTCTGGATCTGGTTGCTCTTGTAGTTTCCTCCTTGATAGGGTATTTTTCCTCCTTAGCACCCTTATGTGTTTTTCTTCTTTTTGAGGGCTCTAAGTGCTTTTTTGAAGGGGTTGGGTTCTTGCTTTTCTTCATGGATTTATCTGAATTCTCTTTCTTTAAACCTTCATGTTTCCCTTCAACATCAATGACTTCTGTCAATAGGCTTGGCTTGAGAAGATCCTTGGATTTAAGCGTAAACTTATTACTCTCTCTTGTATGTCTCTTTCTGGTGCTAGCAATAGGTTTAGCTTCTTGCTTCTTCTTCTTGCTACTGATTTCATATCTAGAATCCTTAAGGAGTTCTTCATCTGATGGTGTAGGTTGATACTCCTTCTGCAACTTTTTCTAAATAGGTGCTTCCAGAATTTCCGATAGCACTTGCGCTTTTGACTTATTTGTTGTTGCAGACCTCCCTCTTCTGGCTCTATTGTATACATTTGGAAATGGAGGAACAAGGGGTATTATCTTCATAGACTTGGGCTTGCTTGCTGAGGAGATCTCTCATTTTTCCACCTTTCTTTCAGTTTTTCCTGCAGAAACTTTCTCTTTCTTACTTTTGGCCTTTTTATAAATGTTTTCTTTATGGGCCTTTCTTTTTTTTCTTCTCTTTGTAGACTAAGGGTTTGAGTATGGAACTAGAGGTGTAGGTTCAGGTTGGCCTACCATATAGAATAGAAAATGATCCCAAGCCTGGTTTCTCTTCCTCAACTCTTCTTCAACCAGAAAGTTTATCAAAGCTTGATGATACAAGTTTTACTCAGAAACATCATTATGGTTTTGAACCCTTGCTGACATCTTGGTCAGGATTTTCAAAAAGAAAAATGGTAGATTCAATGTCTTCATCCCTGCAATATGAAAAAGAAACCTCATGTGATAGAGGAATACCATTGTATACCTCCTTTCACATGTGAGGTATATCTTGATAAGTTTGATTGCCTCTGCCCAGTCATTCTTAAGGTAGCTGCTTGGGATGTCTTTTTCCCAGTTTGGATCTCTATGAGAATCCTTCAGGAAGTTGTTGAGATCACCTCTTGTGATAACTTGTCCCTTGAACCACCTTTTTCCTTCTTAGGGAAGGTTAAAGGCTACAACAATGGAGTCTTTAGGAACCTGTAAAGTGAGCCCATAAATTGTAGCCTCTTGTCCATTAAAATAATTAGAAAAATCTAGAGCAACTCCTGAATGTGAGCTTCCCAACCTGGTGCAAAGAGGATACCATCCTGACTACATAAACATATTTCTTACCCTCGAATTAGCATAAACAAAATCTGCACCCTGTGGCTCTATTCGATTTATCTTACTGCCTATTTTAGTCATCTTCAGAAAAATAAATGACTATGTCTCCTGCAAATGATAAGTGAAAGAATAGGAAGAGTTTATCTTAGAGGTGTGGCTTGTATTCTTCTCTGGAATATTGTTCGAAATCCAAACTTATTCTACAACTATAAATCTCAGTAAATTCAAATCCAGTAGCTTAGACTTCAAATGACAACATTCCTGGTTTTTTAGGTGTTTTTAAAACTAAATTTGGTTCACCACCCCATGAAAATCACCCTCCATCATTAAAAATATTCATGATCATGATGTGCACCATGTGACACACCATCCCCACCTTCAGTTGGTTGTGTTTTCCATATGGGAGCACTAGATAGCTTATGAAAAGTGTCTTTGATGACATATAGTCACCTCCGCAAATTGTGCTGTTGATTGGCCAAAATTTCTGGCAGCACTATTGTGCGGTCAATAGAATGTTTATGGTGTGTGGTGTGATCACCACTATCCCTTTAACTTAGAAAAACATGTACCTTAATGTATGGATGACTGACTTGGCGTAGACAAGCATGACGAGAAATGATTCGGTCATTAACTTCAGATGACACATGTGACTCAACATATACAACAATTTGACCTTAGCTAACTGACTGTAATACGACACCTGTCATTAGATCCTGAAAGATTTAAAAAATATTTGATGCGTATTAACCCTACGACATGTAGTATAACTAAAGAGGATGCGCTTTTTTGTTTTATTTAAAAAATAGATTATGCTTTCGAAAATTCCAGCAGCATCGGAAAATAAAAATAAAAAGATAGAAACAGGAAATAACAGACTGTCTGAAAGTCTTAAAAAATTGGTGCTTCTGGAAATTATGGTAGCGCCCAAAAAAAATAATTTAATTTTGGAATTTTTTGAACTTTAATTTGAAAAAAAAAAACTATTGAATGGACTCATGGCTTAGCAAAGAACTGTGCTAACAAACATCATCATACATCAAACAAGGTTATTTTTGTTGAACTAGGAAATATTTCTTCATCTTAGAACTACCTAACCAAAATTTGTTCACTAGACTTTTCCATGGACAAGTTTCAAATATAAATCAGAAGGATGAAAGGCTACTAAACTATAACAAAGTTCTTGGTTAGAAAGTTACAATGTGGGATGATGGATTTTATAGTAAACAAGAGTTCTATTTATGAAGATAATGTGATGAAATTATTTCTTCTTACATTTAGGGGCATTGCAAAGAAATGGTTTTATGATGATTTCCTAGAAGTCATAACTTCAATTCCAAATTTCATCAATTTTTTTTGCAGATTCTATGATTGTGAAAAGGTACTATAGGAATTCTATAATAAATATTTCGTATTGGAGCATGGTTTTCAAATAACAAATATTTTTGATGAAGTTTTGTTATATTTCAAGGGAAATACCACAAAATTAATGCTAAAAAATATGACCAAGAGATATGAAGTAGTGAATTTGCTAGTGGATGTTGTACAATTTTTTTTGTAGCCAACCCATATGAAAACACCTCAAGGTGCTCCAAATCCAAGAAATAATGAGGACAATGACCTCTTTGGACAACTTGTGGAAGTTTTCATCTCAATAACAAACCCCATCCTTTCCAAAAAGGATATACACAATGATTGTCTCACCTCAATAAAATAGGTATAGGATAGTCATGATGACGATGATGATAAACCATCTAGTGATTTAATCTAATTGCAGTCTGAAAATGGGTAATGAGCTATGGTTTGTTGCTTCCTTTCATTTGGATGGTGTTGATATGGCCCGAGTAGAGGATGATAGTTTTGTTTTTGATCTAATAAATGAAATACAAGAAGATAAATGCTCACAACCTTTTTCCAAACATGTTGAAGCCCTAGATGAAGACAATTTAGAGATTATAAATGAGTGGGAACATGATCAATAATTCCCCTCTCAATCTATTTTTTTTTTTCGAAAAAACAATTGACACTTAGATATGATTTTCCTATCAAATCCCACTAAAACAATGTCAAGTTTTATATCCTAGCTATATCCAAGATACCAAGCCTATTTTTGTAGCTAATCAACCTCTGGAAAAACACACAAAAAACCAATTGAAAGATAGACATAACAAGTTCCCAAGTACATGTGACATCCTAGATCAGGTGAAGCTTGAACAATTCTCTCAAATAAAATAAATATCCTTTGATTAATCTCCCTAGACAGAGAACGATAACACTACATGCACACTCCAATTTTTTGCTAAGGAATAACACAGTGTTAATCCTATATTTTACCTGGGAAACTTATATAAAATGGAAGACGCCCGACATGTTTATTTTTTCATGAAGGAAACCTTGAGTACCAATGAAAATTGCATCCCACACAATAAAATGTTGGGTCAACATAGTCATTACCATAAATTAAAGGAACACTGACATAAATTTTATATTAATGAAGGCATTGATAATCCTTTTTCATCCTAGGAAGAAGTCAAGAATGATGAGTTCACTCACTCATATCTACTCTTATACTGTAAATAGAGCTATCATGGTGACATTAAAGGTGAGGGTAATGGAGTCATCTGGCTCACAATGTTATGCCCTATAGTCTGGAGATGGAAATTGAGTTTGAGCGATAAAATAATATGACATACATTGAATGTTTCAAATGTTTTCATATCTATGATGATTGTAATGATAAAGGGAGGTAGGGCATCGATCATGCTACATATTGTTTCTGTAAACCATACTAGAAACAAATTGAATAGTTATCCTCTTTGGTTGTTGATAATAGATGTCATTGTCATGCAATTAGACACAAGGTATGTTGTGCCTAGACTTGGCCTAATACAAATATGATAATTTACAAATTTTCTTGATGCTAATGAAGACAGGATTGACCAGTATAACGATGATGCAAATGACAACCAACTTGTGCTTGAACAAATAGAGGACCTCATTTTGGCCCTTTATGCCATATATTTGCCTAGGAAAAAACCGATGCCCTAACAACAAAGTTCAAAGGTTGAAACATATGCTAATATTACTGTGAGTGATCATATAAAATTAAATATAAGGAACCAAAACACTTAAAATTATGTTTTAATCCATCATAATTTTAGTGGTTGGGTGAAGGATTCATGTGGTGGTTTTGAAAACAACATAGATTCCATAGCATAAAATGATTAAAAACTAAAAGAAACAAAGAAAAGTGGGGTTATTCCTTACCTTATATTCATCTCCCACAACTATAAATCTTCTCCTTCAATTTTCGATCCATTGGTTCACAAAGTCAATTAATTGAATAGATTATGTCTATTCATAGCTTATGACTATAGGGGATGGTGCTTTGGAAAAATGGAAGGAAGGCACTTGACGAAAATTCACTGTAGGAGAGAGGGTAAGAAGTGTTCTCATTTGAAAAAGACATAGGGCACAATGCTATCCAAAATGTAGTGTGAGCCTTGTTGGATTCATGTTTAATCCATGGCAATGTTGGGACATGAATGTCGGGTGGAATGGGAAAGGTGGTGATGAGCTAGACGATCAATAGTGGCGACGTGTTGGATGGGAGGCGAAGTAGAAAAAGTTTTTCAGAAAGATAATAAATGATGAGGCAATGGCAATTACCAGTGGATGATGAAACATAGGAAAGGGGCATCAGGAAGGGTGACCATTGTTTATTAATACTGTGGATAATCTGGAATTATCTTCAATAAACGAGAACCATAGAAGCTTAAAAACCAAGGGTGCATATTTTTTAGAGTTTAGCTTACAAATAGGGAGTATGGTCAACATCACTATTGGATTTTGATGTTACACGTGATGTTTTTTATTCTAACATTCCACAAATCTTTGTTTTTCTTTTATATGGAAATGGCCACTCATAAAAATTCGGAAGTGTTTATAGAAATTTTTTTTTAATGTATTTGACCACTAATAAAATTTCCAAAATGCTAAAGGTGACAAGTTAAAAAATGTTGATCCAATAATTTAAGTTATCTATCTTAATTTTCAAAAGACTAGTTTATAGTTTTTACAAGTTATAGGTAGAGGAGAACCAATTTTTCTAATATTGCAGAATACATGTCCAAAGTTGTATTATGTGATGATAATTCTCCATGGCTTATATTAGCATTTACTATTTAAATAAACAGTTTCAAAATGGGTCAATAGTCATTATCCCAAATCTAAAGTTGTGCATTATGAGATTTTATTCCATAGTTGTGATTGATTTCTTTCTTAATGTGGATAGTTTTCTTCTTTTCAAAAAATAAATGCTAAGAAACCTATAACAAAAAGTAGTTGTTCATCCCAAATCCATTGATAAGCCTATTTTTCTGCAATTGTTTTTCTTTGTTCTTTTTTGTTGCGCATATATGTTGTGATTTATATAATTTTAAACAAAATAGATGTTCATATTAATATGTTTTAATATGCTTCCATTCTAAAAACAATATGCTTCTTCAAAATTGAATAGCAAAGGTTTTGAATTTAGTCTAATTTGAAGTCCTAATCTTTTTTTTCTTTTGAGTAAAAGTTGCATCCAAAGAAGGAGCATTCCTTGCAGTTTTACTCAAAATAGGAAACAAGGAGAAAATTTTTTTGAGTGCCCTATATCCAATGGTTGAGTGAATAACCCCCTCAATCACACATAATTTTGAATATAATAAAAGAATTATTGATGCTAAGTGATACACCTAAAATCTAAAATGATAAGTGTGAAAAACAAGTAACATTAATAAAAAATTTACTTGATCAATCAACTAAATTTGAAATTTGAGATTTGGTCAGTATAATAACATAATATTTAAGTGGTGAAATATGGGAAAAATAATTAGGTTTTTAATTTTAATATAGTTTCAATAAATGAATTTGAAAATAACATAATATTTAAGTTATAAAAAAAATTATGCTTTAATTTTAATATACATTCCCCTAATGGAGTTGGAAAATGAGGCGTCGTAGTGGCTTGAGGGACAAGCTTGCCACCCCACCTCCTCAAAATTTATTTAAGATGGGGGTGACATGATCAACCCCCCACATACATAATCTTGTGATATCTAACACAAACTATGAGCATGAAGCACCAACATTCCATTCTCATCCTCGCTCAAAGCGGAAGTCTACTCTTGTGTTTATGGTATTTCCCTAAATATCCTCCATCGTAGGTGGGATTTTCTGGACCTTGCAGTGTGGGGAGGTTTGCTCAAGATGGTGAAGTAAATATTATGGAACTTCTATAGTCAAATTACATCCCTTGGAACCTTTTTGTCCCATTTTTGTGCCTTAGGTAGTCTAGGCTATCAAAGAGGTCGCAGTGGTTCATGGCACCTACGCATGGCTAAATTTGAATGGTCTATATAAAATACCCTTATAAGGGTGTGGGTTCCTCTTTAGAAACATAATTCATGTAAATTATTGGAAACTGTAGACCTATCTTTCATATTGAGAATGGACATTGATACACCATCTCCTCAGTTACATATGGAGTGGTTGGCAACATGGATGACCTTAAAAATGGTAAAATATGTGCCTATTAGTCTACATTCTAACTTTTATAAAGTTTATTATATGGTTTTTAGTTCACTCTTGGGGTCAATTTGTACTGGTGGTTGGTGAGCCCTGATATTGCACCAAGAGTGCTACAACTCCCAGGGGCTGCCCTACTTTACTTTATCAACCTGGGGTTCATACAAACTTGGAGGTGACAGTGTTATATACACACCAGATGAAATCTATTCATGTCATCCTCTTCTGATTTACGAAGGGGTGCTATTTCTTAAACTATGATAAGAACTGGAAAGTAAATTGCTGGAAGGAAATGAAAAAGAGGAAACTAACTCAATTTGCAGAAAGGAAATCACAGAAAGAAACTAAATTAATTTTCTGAAAGGAAATGACTGGAAAGAAACTAAACTAAGTTGCAGAAAGAAAACTAATTTAAAACACACTTAACTTGGCCAATCGGCTAAACATGCCCTGCTTATCTTATGCTCTATCTACCATGCTTCTATCCATGCAGCTAAACTATTCATGAATTAATTCTGATTGAGAAAATGTTGATTTGTAGTTTGGAGAAGAAAAGGCATAAAAGGAACTAATGGAGGGCTTAACACATGAAATGGGGCTTAGAAGTTGAAAGAGGGGGTTCGAACTTTTTATAGTGAAAAAATGGATTTGGAGTGGAATAATTTGAAAAGTACGATGGCAGAGATGCGATGGAGCAAAAGTCGTGAAGTGCGAAGTGTGACAGGTTAACAACTGCGACGAGCGAAATGTGAAATGCGAATAGGAAAGAGTTGTGATGTGTGAAATGTGCTGAGTGAAGTGGTGGTGGAATCAACAGTGGAGCACGATCGCAATCAACATTTGGAAGCGGTAAGTCTAAAAGAAAAAAAGGAAAATGTGTAAAGTGTGATTGCGATGGGTAATGTGGCGGTGGGACCGGCGGTGGAGTGCGATCGCAATATCGCAATCAGCAGATGGGAGTGGTAAGTGTTAACAGAAGTAAATAAACATTGAAATTTGTGATTTGCGATGTACAGTAGCAGGAAGTTCGAGGAGTAAGGGAAAAAGGTCGAATTTTGATGGTTTTCAAGTGTTTTGAGTTGGAAAGGGTAAGGTGACCGTGAATGATAAGTCTTGAAGGGAAGAGGGAAAGGATGTGACGTGCGATTACGATAGGTGACGTGGTGGTGGGATCGGCAGCGGAGCGCGATCGCAATATCTCAATCGGCATATGGGAGTGGTAAGTGTTAAAAGGAACTGAATGAAAATTGTGATCTGCGATGAGTGAACTATGGTAGCAGGGATTTCGAGGATGAAAGGTTGAGGTCAACTTTGATGGTTTTTCCAGTTTTTTTGCGTTAAAACAAGTAAGGCGACCATAACCAATAGAAATAAAGGAATAAGGCGGAATAAGGGTTTAAGTGTTGTTAGGGAAAAAATGTAGGTGCAATAGTTAAAATAAGCGGAAAACATGAGGGAATGGAGGCGTAAAGGCAAGGTTTAGAGGTGTAATGCAGAGATGGAAATAGTGAAAAGAAATCAATTTTTTTGTTCTGTGCGAAGGTTTACCCTCCTAGAGCTCTATCTACAGAGATGAGAAGGGAAGTATATATCCACATCTTACAGAGTTTTATCCTCTATTCTACTACTCACAAGAAAATGAAAAACTGCAATAGAAAACTGAAATCAAAGACTAAGTTGCAGTAAAACTATCATAAGTAGATCTAACTAAATGGAAGAAGCAAAGCTAGCTAAATGACAGAAAGGAAAGAATGAAAACAACAGAGAAGTTGAGGCACATGGATTGGGCCCTAACCCACGAGCCTTGCTCTCTGAAACTTAAATCAGTAAAAGGAAATTAGTCTGCTCATTTCATAAAAAGAATAACCTCATACATCTCTTAAAGTTTTATTACTGAGTAGAGTAAAAAGCTCAATAGCTCGCAACAATAGTTTTGAATGGAATCAAATCACTGACTAACTAACTCCTTCCTAGCTCTAGCTCTATTATATTTATTCTATAGGGCAGCTACCAACAGCTCCCTTGAAAATGGTGATTGAGTCCACTTGAATCCTGGTAAACATAGATTGAGTGCTCTCCTCTCTTAGTTGCTTGGCTGTTGCTGTAACTTGAATTTTTAGAGAGAATATTTGGGGTGATTTAGTCCACTTAATTCCAAGTCAACAAAGATTGAGTGCACTCCTCTTAGAGTTGCTTAGCCGCCTCTGCACTTGAATTGTTGGATAAAATCTTTGGGGTGATTGAGTCCACTTAAGTCCAAGTCTTTATGATAAAATCCTTATGAAAATGCTTAATAATTCATGATTTTCTGCACTCAATCTCATATTAGGTAGTCAGAGTATGTTAGCCTTAATCACGACCTATACTAGCATCATAAAACCAAATAATAATAAAAATGCAAGAAAAAGAGATCTAAGAAGGCAAAAAGGTGACCATTAACCCCTCGAAATATGTCTAATGATGGAGCTCATCAGTGGTTTATGTTCATTCTTCTTAGGGAGTCTGTCACAAAATTTGTCCTTGCATCCAACTTGTTCACCCCCTCTCATTTTGTTGTTCCCTGGTGGGGGTTGATTCTATTTGGTTCACCTATTTGGAATGCTCTCGCCCCTTTCGTTTATTCTCTCGGCATTTTGTTTTCACCTTGATTTCTCCCTCTGCATAGTGTGGTGTCCATCATCTAGTGCATGTTTTTATTCCCTCCTAGTCATCATGCCTCGGTAGCGCATGCACACTTCCGATATGGGGGGCGTCTAAGGCCTCTAGGGAACACCACGGGCCCAACCCCAAGAAAAAGAGCTGCCAAAATATATAATTTGGCCACTCCCTCATAAATTTGGTCTGAAATTCATTACCTGGAATCCATATTTGTTGTTGATCGGCAAGCCTTTTCAGATTCTAACATCATTGATGAAGTTTTTCAATGGGTTCCTAACCCTTGTAATATCAAGGGGAACACATAATAAATACCTGAATTATTTTACATTGCATTGGAAGTGTAAAACCATCCTGGGTGATGTTTTGAAAGAAAAACAAGAGTAACGATACAATATATTTGTAGCTCTAGAGGATATCAAACGTGCTCAATGGATTCATTACTTCTAGTTGGAGAGTTTGGATGCCTTAATAGCTCACCTAGAGATCCATCTTTAGTGTGAGGGGAAAAAGTGCACAGTCCCAATGGAATCTAGCTCCAATGACTTCGTCTAAATGATGAGCTTGCTATGTACTTTTCTAATAGGTTGTTTAATTAATTTGTTTCAGATAGAACAATTTACTTCTGGTTGATGTTAATTTCTATTCAAACTTTATCTCGACTACATGATTAGGATTCCTAGGAGGAAAATTGACACTGCCTAGGTTGAGCTTAGTTCGACCATAGATATTTTTAATATAATGATATTTTGTTTTGAAACAATACAAAATTAATTCACAATTTTATTTTTTTTGTAAGCTAAGTAGTACTTGTCATTTTCATTCATTTTTCAAAAAAGGGCAGATTACAGTAGATATTCTCTTCTGAGGCCTCAACCTGCCCTTGTAGGAAACCAACTTTGTTGGCCATCGAAAGCATTATATGCCATCCAAAATCGGAATTTTTTGAGTCTATCATACCCAGCTCTATAAGTCGAACTCTCTATAACCTTTAAAAAAATTGAGTTACTAGGACCATTGCCTTATATGTTCTTCAATAGAATAATATACATAAACATAGAAAAACAAACATAACAGTAAAATGACAAGACAAGAACTATATTAATCATCTCAGGACTCGATGGGAATTGGGTCTCTAACACTAGACCTAAGCTTCAATTCACAAAACTTTTTAAATATACTTTAAACAAATAAATTTTAAATAAATAAATTAGAGATATCACTACCATGATGTGATTAAGAAAATTAAAATATAATATTTATAAAAATAAATAAATAAATAAATTATTGAAATATATATATATAATATAATATAATATAATAATTAAATGTATATTAAAAGTATAATGTTAATGGGTGTTAAGGGTAGAATAATTGTTATTTCCACTTCCAGTTATGTGAAATTCTATATGAGTAACATGGTAATGAGAAAATTATCTTAATTACTATCTACTTATAAATATTGTTGTATTAAGAAAAGATAATCTCAAAAAAAAACCAAAAAAATTAATTATTTTACGTCAAAATACTATTGAAAATCAAAACAATTTTGTCTTCCAATCAAAATCTCAACTATGAATTATTTATTTGACATATGTGAATTGACACATTTTCTATATCACATGTATTGGTGAGTTATTTGTAAGTGGAGACAACTAGTAAGTTTCCAAAGTGGAGGCGACCTTTCCGCATATTTTCTTATCAACTCTGTACATTTACAATGTCTTTATTGTCTAATTTTGGTGAGTCAGAAGTTGCTACTATTACAAGTTGACGAGACATAGGGTAGGTAATTATTTCGTATCATCCATCAAATTGAAGATTGAGGGCCTTTGACCTTGTGAGAACTGATATCACGCCTGTCTGTAACAGATATTGTATCAATTATGAGAAATTCATGCTCGGTTTCAAAACATTATTTCTAACTTGAGAAGCTCATTAGTCATGATATTAAATATATATTTTCAAAGACTTTAATCTATGTTTTATTTATTATGTATTGTGTAGTTGTTTTTTGCTATATTTTTCTAGTCTAATGTGTTTAGGAATTTGTTAAAATTACAGTGAATTTTCCACAATGTGAGTGTCTATGTTTCAATCTTTTTTTATATACATTGCAACACACTTTTAATTAACAAAAAAAATAGTAATGTAACACAATTATTTCTCAAATTTCTACTTAAAACTCCAAAGTATGAAAGTTAAAAACATCTTGAATTTAATAAAATTATACATAAATTTATGATTAACAGGTATAACATAACCTAAAACCATAGCTATGATAACTTTATACTTCTATAAAAATAAAGAATATGTTATTATGACATCTATGTCTGAGATGAACCCATTTATCGTACGCTTAACAAGTGGGAAATTAAGGCGTAGACGACATTGTGATGAAATCCCTTTCATCAATGAGTGTAAATAAACTTGTTTGTCCACGTTTTCTTCACAGAGGACACTTATGTGGATTATTTTAGACGGCTGAAATCATGTAGGTTTGACTATCCAATTAATAATTTAATGGGAATATAGGAATTTTAAAGATATATTTTAATAATTTTGTTATATTTATTATTGGAGCCACATATAATTGAATTAATTATCTGTAAAGATACACTTTATTGGAAGTATTAAGTTTTTATATAAATATAAGCTCTGAAATATGCATTATTATTTTAATTTATTTTAATGTGTTATGAATATTATGGTTTTTTAAGAAATTATTTATAGTTTTATTAATAAAAATAAAATTGTGATATAATAAATTGAATAAGTTTTTATTATTATTTAGTTTTTATTGCTCTTTAATTTAATACATAAATATATATTTTATTATGATTATCATTATGTTTTTATTTAATATTTCAGTACAACATGCTTTATTAAAACATTCCAATGATATATGTAATATGAATGGAATCTATATTAATTAATTAATTAGAAGTCCAATATCATTGATATAATGCTCCAACACAAGAACATGTACACCATATTAAATTGTACAAAGTTTCTTAACACAATGTTGATATAATATTTATCTAGAAAAAATTATTTTTGAGGATGATTATGATGATGATTAGCATCCATTGAGACAAACATGGTCTATCAAATATTAAGGTAAGAAATTAAAATGAAATTCTTTAGCATGTTATTCTTATGCATGAAGAGAGGTTAGAGAAACATTCCTAGATCACCATAGTTTTGATGTCTTAATATGTTAAGAAGGTTGGTAGTTTTGATGTCTTAATAGGTTAAGAAGGTTGGTAGTGTGAAAAATATTTTGAAAAATAGAGTGGAGTTGAGTACAAGTTGGATAATCTAGGAGAAAGTGCATTTCATCTTCAACCCTGTGTGTATCACACAAGTGATAGACTATCACCTCCCATGGTGTTTTTGGAGTAGAACAATGCCTAGTTTCACCGAGAAGCTCATGAGAATTAGTTCTTATCTTAGCAATATTCATTTTATACTTACCTACTCAATATAGATAAAAAAAAAATTATAGTTTTCAAGATTGAGGTTGATCATCTCCTTATAATATATTTTCCATTTTCACTCTAAGTCTCTATAAGTCTCTAACTTCTCCTTAACTTTAAAAGTAATAATATTTTTAATATTATCATTATTTTAAAAGATGACCTCCTCCTTTATCCCCATATAGTCAATCCAAGATTGGGAATCCTTATGTCATCCTTGATTTCACCAAAGATGGAAGTTTTGGCTAGAGTTAGAAGCAATTTTAGGAAACCTCTTAGATCTCGTGTTGCATAAATTCTTATACATGATATACCCAATCATTGCCATGTTTTCAATCAAGGAAATGCTAGCTTCAATCAGGGCATCCTTTAATCTTGAGGTTGTAGGTTATAAAATGTTTTTATATCTACTCAATATTCCTCCATGACTCTATGGATTTACTGCAACCCCAAATCTCACATCCATGTAAAATACCAAGGATGACAAGAGTCACAAAGAAGAACCTTTTTTTATCCCAAATCCAAATATATTTGTTAACTTAAAATTGTTTTCAAGTCTATGGTAAGCTTTCCATCCTCCACCTATCCTTTTCTCAATGTTATAATTCCAGTTTAGTTGACGATTGAGGTCAACTCCTAGATATTTGTATAGAGGAACTACCCTTAATAATTATTAACACAAATGAGATCGACATAAGTAAAATTTTTAATAGTTTTAAATTCCATTTTAAATTATATTCACTTTAAAATAAATATAAATTACTAAATTATTCCATATGTTTAATTGTTTATTTTAGATGGCCTATAATTTCATCCTTGATATCACATTATTTTAAACATGATGCAATTTAAAACATAATATGAAAACAAATAACATGCCAATACATATGTAATTAAAACTTATAATGGTAGCAAAAATTCTAAATTTAATTATTTTTTAAAAAATGTTTCCAAAATATTTAGAAACTCTTTGAATGACAGAAAAGAGTGAAATGCCATTAATTATAAATATATATGATAGTGAACATGAGGGGACTAAGGTTATTGAGATAAATGAAGGTGATTAAGGTGGCTAAGGAAAGAAGAAAACTAAGGCATTCCTAAGGAAGGAGATGAGAGTTGAGTCTACATTTCACTAAAGTTGAGTTTTTGGTCTGTGGTCTAAGGTTTCCACAGGTGCTTATTCATTCCAATGATTACTATGGTAAATCTCTTAATGGTGAGTGGAACCCTAGCCATGTGTACGGTCAAAATAATGGTAGGTCCCAATGAATTTTAGAAATGTTATCTATCTAGGTCATGAAATTTGTAAACATTATGATTCATACTTTGACAATTTTGAAAAGATGGACTTTGAAGAAGTATCCATAAGCTTTCCCTAATGCCATGAAGAGCATATTGACCCTGATGATTAATATTATTCTCATATGAGTTTCCAAGTTAAATGATTTTTTTCTATTGTAGTATATTTTACATATATCCTTAGTTATACATATACAAGAATCCAAATGTTTGTTATTATTTCTATGAAATAACTCAAATAATAAATAAAAAATAGGCATGTCAAAGAGCATAGGCTTATTGTATTCGTTTAAGTTTATATAATTTTTGGTGAGTTGATCATTGGAATATCAAAAGGGTTTATAAATCATATTGGTATTAAATTTTATTTCAAATTTTGGTGATACAAGCACATTATATATTTATCTAGTTAAAAAATATCAGTTGTGAGAGTCATACATTTTGAATCCTAAGATTGACCTAAAAAATACTAAGTAGTGGCAATTAGTAGAATAACTTTTTCATGATACTGTAATATTAGGTAGAGGACATGTCTAGGAGTATGCACTTATTCATGGTTTTTCTTGAAAAAATATTGAGTTTTTTTTAGAGAACTCTAAATCTCACAAGAAACCATCATCTCATGAAATATGAGGAAAGAGAAGTAAGAATTGAAGCTTGAAAAGGGAAAATTTAGTAGCTAATATTTTCATCTCCTATATTAAAATGGAAGAAAAGGTTAAGATAAATCTCTTAAATCTGTGGTAGTTGCACGTAAATTGAAACATTAGTTGCAACAATTACAAATACATTTCAATGTGCATAATGTACAATATGTGGTAGTTGCAGATAAATTGAATCATTATTTGCAAAAATTACAAATGTATTTGAATGTGCATAATGTACAACACATGCAAAATTATTGTGTTAGATTGAATCTAGAATGACATGCACAACCTTAGTGAGAGAGACACACCAAGGCACTTAAGCTGGTGGGAGACCCATTAGATACAAACTGGAAGGTATTTAAAAGCCTCCTAAAGTGTCTATTCATCATATTGGGTTTGATGACCATATGATTCAACAAAAATATTGTTAGAAAATATACGTACAAAATGTACAATATTACATTACATAGTTCTACAAGAAATTCATTCAATTGGAAATAAATCCCTAGGACTCAATTGTCGACATCAAGTAACCCAATGGTCTTCATAGTCACATAAGAAATAAGTTTATGCTATTTAATCCCAAGAAGAAAGGGCACCCAAATATGTTTGAAGTAATCATACCAATATGGAACTTCTAATAAGGGAAAAAGGAATAAAGGAGAAGGAAAAATAAGAATATTGTTGCTACTATGCATGTTTGTAATGACCCTGATAACCATTATGATCATCAAAACATTGATTTTCTCAAAAAAAGAAAAAAGAAAAAAAAGGGGAAATTACATCCATAGTTAAATTCTAATATTCGTAATAAGGAGTAGTATAAGAAGAATAATCTTCTAGTGGGAAGAAGAATGGAGATAGAAAGCATCTTAGACATAGAAAAAAACATATCTATATAATAATGCAAAGGGAGATGAACCATAATAACCTCCATCATAAATAATAGAAGGAGATGAAAAAGTTATTCAATATTAATATTCATATAAAAAAGGACGAACTAGATGTTATGTTCACCTGTGGGTTACACGAAAAGCTCATTGTAGGGAACATAGTAAGTAAGCTTGGTTTAGAAATACATGATCATGTTCATAAATCTAAACCCTTTTTGTTCAAGTGCATAAGGAGGTACATTTAAAAGATACCAAGCAATCCATATATATATATATATATAATCATTTTATGTAATTTCATATATATAATTAAAGGTTACTAAGCTATATATATATATATATATATATATATATATATATATATATATATATATATATATTATTTTCAAAAAAATTGATTATAGGAGTTTTTGAAGGGTGTTTTTTTATGGTGGAAATGGATTCAATACCATCAAAAACTCCTTTGACACCCAAAATCATGAAGTTTGACAATTGTAATCCATATTTCCTAAAAATTTTACCAAATTTCAACAAAAGTATACCAAAATTTATACTATTTTCCACAAGAATATATAGCCTCTTTAAGCTACTATTTTTCATTATTAGATGAATTAGTGAGTTGTTTGAATGCGGAGACAATCAATAACTTTTGTGAGTAGAGGTGAGCTTTCGCCATATTTTATTATCAATTTAATGAAGATGTATATTTTCAATGGATTTATCGTCTAATTTTGGAGAGACTGAAGTTGTTGCTTAAAGCAGGTTGATGGAACATAGGGTAGGTACTGATTTAGGGAAATTTCGTCTCTCAAAATTGGAGATCGATGACCTTTAATTGCGAGAGAATCGAGATCACGGGTTTGTTACCACGTTAGAAAATGTGTAACCAATAATATATTGTATCACCGATTGTGAAATATTTTTCAACTTCAGAAGCAACGATCATTATTTCTAACCATTATTTCTTGGGCTATGGAATATTAAATGATGTTGGGCATATACTGCCTACCGTTAGATTTAAATTTAAATCTAACGGTGAGCAGTATATGCCCAACTGCATTTAAATTTTATAGCCAAGAAAATATGTATCACCTTCAAAAACTCACTAGTCATAATATGAAATAAATGTTTTAAATCTCTAGTAATAGATAAAACACGATATGCAGTATAATATTTTAATGTAATTAAAGAAATGCATAAATTTATAATTAACCAAAATGTTTAAAAACATAAGCTACAATAACCTTTGGATTTAAAAAAATCAATAATATGTTATTGTCTTTGTCGTAAGCTTAAGAGGTTCTAACCATATAAAAGTGTATGAATGTAATTGTAAATGACAATAAATGATGATAAACATGAATGGAAGACATTGTCTTGAAATCCCTTTCATCCATGAATGTAATTGTAAATAATGATGGTAAACGTGTTCGACACATTTTCTTCAGAGCATTAAGGTGCTAATCAATAAATGGTAAGCTATAGGACAATGAGCATATACTGCTCCACAACATTTAATTTCATATAGTGTTGAAAGGATATAGGCTTCACTATTAGATTAAGTGGGACTCTCACACTATTGGAATTTGAAAAGGTAGATTTTAATTATTTTATTTTAGTTTATAATTTATCTTAGTATTAGTTTGTTTTTACTAAAACAAATTGTCATTTATTCATAGCTTAATATTAAAATTTTATTTTTTATTATTATTTAAATTTATTTATTTGTAATGTGATTGGTTGAAATTTTATTATGGGTTGTTTAGTAATTTATTTATTTATTTATAATGTGATTGGTTGAAATCTTATTATAGATTGTTTAGTAATTTCCATTTATATTAGTTACGTTTTTTGTTTTTAATTTTATTTCTTGTTTTTTTTTTTTTTTCCATTTTCATGAATTATAGTTATTTCAATAAATTTAATTATAATTTTAATAAAAAATAAAACACATAAATATATATAAAATAAACATATATATATATATATATATATATATATATATATATATATATATATATATATATATATATATATATATCTCTATAAGCTATTAGTTAATCATATTTTTTTAACTCTTAGTGATGACATTCAATAATATAATATTTATTTTATTAATTTTTTATTTTATTTTTGTGATGAAATCTTTCTTTTATTACTCTATAGTTTAATTAAATTATATTTAAACTACCCTGAAGTACTAATTACCATGTTTTAAATTATATAATTTATGCCATTAGAATATTTTAATTTATTTTAAGTTTAAATCTATTTATTTATTAAAAATGTATTTTAAACAAGACTATATTACAAAAATTAAACAAGACTGTATTTTAATGTATTTTAAATTACATATGATATATTTATTCATTCAACTATTTAACTAAGCATAACTATTTAAAATTTTTGAATTACCCATTATATATTTATTCATTAAACTATTTAATTAAGCTAACTATTTAAAACTTTTGAATTACCTATGATATATTTATTCATTAAATTATTTAAAATTATATATATCATGCAAGAAAATGGAATTCCAAAAAAAAATGTATCCACACAAGGTACCGACAATCAAATTAAGATTAGCTATGGTATATTCACATAGGGTTCCACGAGGACTTCAAATATTTTGAGGTCGAGCGAGGGACCGAGATCAAACAAGAAGATTGAACAAGAATGAAGTCGTATCTTAGACTTTATATGTTGAGATAATTAGCAATGGTTTTAAAAAGGTGAAAAGTATGTTGATAGAATTGTTAAATTGGAAAAAGTTGTAATTTGGTTTATAATTATACAAATATAAAAACAAGTTATAGTTTGTCATTTTTTTTTTTCTTTTTTTGCAATGTGGTATTAGGTACTCACAATTACAAACATAAAAACAAATATTTGGACTATTTTTTTCACATTGTATTGTTCATAAAGTTTTAGGAAGTATGTTCATTCACTTTTTATTAACTAATAAATATAAATAGAAGTTTAAAATTGATGGAAAGCAACAATACTAGCAAAATATTTCAAAGATTAATACCCTTAAAATCTTCACAAAGTCGTCACATTTAAGAACACTAAACATAGAATTTAAGAAATATATAATAAATAAGAAATATCTAAGAAGGAAATCATTCAAACTATATAGGATCTAGAACCACAGTTATGGGCTCAAATGGTTTCACAAATCATTTATTTAAATGGCGTTGGCCACAATAAAAACAAATGCATGTCCAATGTTCAATAGCTCTAGCTCAAGTTGCACGAGTGAAATAAGGGAGGGATAAATTCTTCATTGTTGTTTTTAATTGGAAAATTTAAAGAAAAAAAGAGAGATAATTTTTTTTAATTTTTTATTAGAAAATTCAAAAAAGAACTAATAAGAATAATGAAATTTTCTTTAAAATTTTAAGATTTTTTTATAATATTGAATTTATTTCTACATTCAATTCAAAAACAAGATTTACATACTTTTTAAAATATTTTTATTGTGTTGAGTTCATTTCCTTTTTTTTTGTATGATGCTGAATTCATTCACTCCTATTATCAAATTTTTGTATATTATCACTCCTTTGTCCAATTTTAACTTTTTGATGACTCTTACTATCATATTTTTTTTTAAGGAAAATTTGACTAAAATGTAACACTCCTGTCATATCATATCAGATACACCACTCTTGTTGTCATACAAGATACACCTACAGCCACTCCTCCTGTCATGTGAAATACACAATATACACCTACAACCACTCCTACTTTCATGTGAGATACACCACTCCTGCTGTCATGTAGGATACACCACCTAGAGCCACTTCTGCGTGTCAGATTTTTTGAGAAAAATTGGCTGGAATTTGGCGGATTACTTCATCACATTTCATAATATTGACATTGTTATATTTATTTCTCAACATAAATTTATTTAAATGTATAGATAGTTAGTATGGGTAATCCCTTCTTACTATAATATCTCCAGTGGATTAGTACAATGTTTAGATTTTAAATTTAATTTTATTAATAAATTATTAAAAGAACTATATAATAGATGAATTCAGTGTTATGGATAATGGTTCATTTTATTAAATCAAAACTTATAAATTTAAGTTAAACAAAAAGCATAAGAACACACAACCTCATTGTTTTTAGTTTAGAGTAATGGTATTTTTGGGCAATTAGGTCTAAATTCTATGTTGTTGCATTGCTCATATGATGATGATATTTTTGTTGGAATCAAATTTCGGAGAGGTGCAAGATTGATCTAAAGATCATCATGTTTGGATGGGCAGAACTTATATTTTCAATTTATTTTCCACACATGTGAAAATTGTCAAGGTTGGTCAGAATTTTCACACACATTCCTCATCTCATTGGTTAGTACAACCTAGAAGAGGCTGAACATTGGTATGTGTTTGACTGGATTACAAATTCTGATTTATTATATTGGCTTGTCTTCTGTCAATCTATTATTATGGAAGTTGTCTTCTGATTTATTATAATCCGGACAGAGTTTTTTGCTGGAATCTGGTTCAGTAAAATTCAAAAAATGAGGTAGTTGTAGTGTTTGGAATCCATTTTTGAGACTGGAAATGGATTCAACACTATCAAAAACCCTTAGGGCACCCAAAATACTGAAGTTTAACAACTGTAAACAATATTCTGATAAAATCTTTGCCGGATTTTTTCAAAATCTCTGTAGTATTTTTTCGAAATCTCTACCGAATTCTGGGCCATTCTGTTACTTTTTAAAACTACGACATTATTATGTTCTATCAACACTTACTTTCATATTTATGTGATTGAAGTAAACTACATTAAAATTAAAAAGTTCAAGAAAGTAAAAAGTTACAATTGACCTTCAAAAAAGTAAAAATTTACAAATGAATTTAGAGAAAGGAAAAAGTTATCATATGAACATAAAGGAAAAGAGTTGAGATGAAATCGATATACAAGACCAAAACCACTGTATCTGTGAATGCTAAACTACATTAGAAAATAAGTTGATGATGGTCATGCAATAAATAAACTACATGAGAAAAATAAGTTCTTTGATGATGGTCATGCAATAAAAAAATATAAATTCAGCTGCTGAGAAATTTAATTTCTTCATTTTTCAAGTCACTGTCATGATCATTATAATGTCATTTGATTTTATTTTCAGAACCAAAAATACACTGATATTCATTACATGAAAACTGTACATAGTCAAATTGTCTTTCATCAATTTAAATTAACAAACCATAGATAAATGATCATATTTGGGTTAAAAATGTGTAAATGCCCTGATCAACAATATGATCACTTGAAAATCTAAAACAAAACACAATTGCGCTGTAATGATATTCTAAAAAGCCTTCCTATCAAAAAAAAAAAGTCGTATCAACAGTACTAATAAATCTAAAAGCTGACTACCTAAGATACTAATAAATCTAAAAGCTAACTATATGAGTCTAAAAAAATAAATTCAGCTACTGAGAAATTTAATTTCTTCATTTCAGACGACTGTCATGATAATAATGTCATTTTAATTTTTGTTCAGAACCAAAAATACACTGATATTCATTACATAAAAACTAGTACATAGTCAAATTGTCTTTCATCAACTATCAAGTCTAAAAACTAACTATGCAGAGGCAAAAACACAGAAGGAACAAATCAGCCAAATGGAATGGCTCCTTCATATTAGGGAGGCAGAGAAACGTATTTTGCGATTAATCTAAGAAAATTAGACATAATTTAAGAAATTTCCCACCAGGTTATCATATTTGATGGAACATAACATAGGCTATCATATCTGATGGAACATGACACAAAAAAGAACAGATACCAGCTAAGGAGTCATGAATTCATCATATTCTTACTTTTACGGAATTGGTTGGATAAAGCTGAAGCCAACTGAGTCGTGACTTTTGAGTCGTGAGGCAGAGTTACGTCATAGCGCCCCTGTAAATTGCACTGAGAAACCTCATTCGAACTATACAAAGAATGTCTGCCCTGTTGTTCAACCCGAAAGAAATCCCTTTCTCGGCAATTCATATAGTCTGCAGTAAACCTATCGCAGGGATCTTTTGACCGGAACAAGCCCTTCTACTATGAGATTTTTAGCGAAGACTTGGCTGGAATCCGGCGGATTTTGGCAATTTTTTGCCAGCAATAAAGAAATCCCACTTCTTCCATTCTACTGTGAGATTTTTAGAGAAATCTGGCGGATTCTGGCATGTTTTTGCCAGCAATAAAGAAATCTCACTTCTTTTTCCAAGGTCTGGCCCATTTTTCTTTGTTTTGAGAATCCACGTCTTTTTTGTGGCACTCATTATTTATATCAATGTGTTTTATTTAAATCAATGTGTGTTTTCTGCTTTGCTTTATTCTGTTTGCTTGGACTGGTAGTGACAACGCGTGGCCTTCGAAGTGGGAACCTAGCCATCAATGGCCAGTGGATCAAGTTGATGATATATATTTAATGACAGGCAACTCCTTCCTGAGCCGTCTTTGTTCCTAAAAACTGACAACGAACACTTCCAACCGCAGTATCCATTTTCTTCTTTACTTCGCACAGGCGTTGGGATTGCCCTTTTTAAGCCCATTTTTGCAGTCAGTGAGGTCAAGGTTCGAACCTGGAGCAAACTTTGCCGCTTCTGGCGCTGCTATTCGACCGACCTCGGCAGATTTTAATGCTCACATATCTCTTACGGTTCAACTTAATAAGTTCAAGGTATTCAAGCAACAGGTTCTCGACACCATCAGCCACGGGAATTTGAACTATTTTCCAAGCGCAGATGCCTTTAAAAGGGGAATTTTCTTCTGCGCTTAACGTTTTCCAAGCAACGTCAGGAAAGAACCTTTGGCTGCCTTTTCCATTGGGTTGTTCAAAACATTTGGTAAGATAAAGAGTTTTTTTACCCAACACCATAGGTGCCCACAACTGCAATCACTGTAGATCCGACTTGCAATATCCATTTACTGATGCGTTCAATCTCCACTTCCATGCGCACAGGCCTGGATTCTCTAAGAAGAGGACTCGATTTTTTCCCATACTTCGGAATTTGCATTTAATGCGCAAACCTGAGCATTCATATCAACTACAGACTTTAAATATTTCAGACGTTTCGCACTGGAGTGTATGTCACTGATACTCTTCTTTAATGCCCTTATCCTTCGGCCCATTTGGCAGCGGAAGAACGGGATTCTAAACTTGCGAACCTCACACTCCTCCACGATGTCCACAGCGCGGTAGAGACAACCCTGAAATTTGAGCAGCCAGTTGGTGATCGAACTGGAGTTCGCCATCTCTCAAACATCGTTCAACACGATTTTAAATTGATAACCAGAGATGCCTCTCCGAGATGCCTCTTGAAAGATTGCGTCAGCCAGCAAGGAAGTCAATCTCTCACTGAGAGTGCTTACAAATACAATAACTTTTGCTGCCATGTTACCCTATTTTCTTTAGCTTATAATCAGGCAAGCACATAACGTCGCTCGACGCGATTTTAAAGAAATCAAGATAATGACAAATGAACTCTACATCCTCTCTGATTGAAAACCAGAGATGCCCCTTGAAAGATTTTGTCAGATAGCCCTGAAGTCAATTTCTCACTGAGCGTGCTTACAAATACAATAAGTTCTGCTGCCATGTTCCCCTATTTTCTTTTTGCTTATACTCTGGCAAGCACATAAGTAAGCTATTGAGAAGATTCTTTGTATCCGCCATATCTGTTTCTGCGGCATTGAAGAGCGTTCAGTTCCTGATTTGTATTTGTTCCTAAAAACGGACAACAAACACTGCAAACCGTAGTATCCACTTGCTGTTTGCATGTGGATCAAGTTGAGTTAATTTATGACAGTTAGCTGCGCCTGAATTGTCTCTCTTCTTAGAACACATTGTTGATTTTGTTGAAGCTCTGGTGTTGGTGTACATGCTCTTCTTAGATTAGTTTTAGTTTTAACTTTAGAGATTGCATGTAATGTGCGCTTCTTTTAACTGAGTGTGTACATTGTTGACCTAGATTAACTTTAATTTAACTCTAGAAATTGTATGCAATGTGCACTTGTTTTTAGCTAGTTAACTCAAGTGCTTACATGTGGGGTGCAATTGATTTTATTTAGTTAACTCTAACTCTTGTATATGTTGCATGTGCACATTAACAGAACATAAAGCACACTTAGCTTCAGTTAACTTTAACTATCTATAGTTATTGATTTATACATTGATTCTCAACCTAATAATTTAGTATCAATTTCATTCTTAATTTTTTTTTTTTTTTCCAACTTGGCAAGTTTGTGCAATTATTCTTCAACTACATCCATATTTGTGCTCTAATAATTTTACATGGTATTGGAGCTACAAGGGTTTGGAGAAGTTGCATGAACAACTTTTTTGCAGGTTTGAAGAGCATAGAATTGGAAATTGTTCAAAGATTTGATTTGTAAATGAAAATATTAGAGAATTTCTGCAATTGTTGCTACAAGCACAAAGTGAAAGAATGGAATTCCCAACTTCCACTATTCTGACTCCATACAATTACCATGAATGGAAGCCAATGATTTTGCTTCATCTTAGAAGCAAAGGCTTGTACCCAGTAGTCACGGGAATTGAGACAGAACCAATGTCAGAGGATGAGAAGTTAGATTGGCTTAACAGATCTAACATGGCTTATGGAAGATTGTGTTTATTTGTGTCTCATGATATTCTTTATAAGATCAGAAATATTGAATCACCACATGAAATCTAGACTACATTGAAAGGATTATATGGTGATGAAAAAGATCTAGAAGAACACCATTTGGAAGCAAAGAGATTGAGCTATTATAACAGTCATGAAAGTGATGAAGACTCCAATAATGTGGATAAATATTCTCAAGACACTGTTGAACAAGAAGAGTGCTTCTTCTATTGTTAATGAACCTATTGCAGATGAGAATTCTGTCTTTTCCAATAACGAAGACATTGCACATGAGGAAATGTCTTCCTTTGCTAGGGATGAAGAGACTACTTTCAGAAACATAAAAGAGGACTTTGATTCCTCTACTATTGATGATGTAGATCTGACGATGTCTCAATTTAATGATGCCCCACATGCACTCTCAGTGGTGGAGCCATGCATACCTAGGTATGCATCTAAAGAGGAATTTATAAAACCATGTATGTGCATGCATGCATCTACAAAGTCATCTCTAAAGCCATACATGCACATGCATGCATCCCTAGAAACAACAATTCTCATGCATTCATATAGGGTACATGAATCTGACCGTTAAATGCATGACAAAGTTGCAGGGAATCCATATTTGCATGCAACCATCTATAAAGAAATTCAATCCTTGATCCAAACATGGGAGTTGATACCTCTACTTCCAAAAATGAAGCTTATTCCTCCAGATCCATTATGGGATCATCGATCTTCAGCATTGTCCGAGTTCCAAGCAGACTGTTGATATCTTCACCTAGACTTCCACTCAGTAGAAATTTTGATTCCTGCAAGATCGTCTCGAGGTGAAGGACACAACTGCCTAGCAGTTGGTTTTTCTCTACTTTTGCATTATATTTTGAGGGGGGTTTTTCTTCCGACTGGGTTTTCCCTCTTTCCTCTTTTCATGCATTGTATATGGGTACCTACAATGGCCATGTTGTCAGGACTCATTCGTTTTTCTTCACACTCACCCAAGTTATGTTTAAGGGGGGGTGTTGGTGTACATGCACCTAGATTAACTTTAGTTCAACTGTAGTAATTTCATGCAATGTGCACTTGTCTTTAGGTAGTTAACTCAAGTGTTGTACATGCACATAGTTAACCTAGATTAGCTTTAGTTCAACTCTAGAGATTGCATGCAATGTGCACTTGTCTTTAGCTAGTTAAGACAAATGCTTACATGTGGTGTGCACATGACTTTAGTTAGTTAACTCTAGTGTTTGCATGTGGTGCATGTGCATATTAACAAAACATAAAACACACTTAGCTTCAGTTAGCTTTAACTATCCATAGGTATTAGTTAGCTTTAACTATCCATAGGTATTGCATGTACAACTAAGATTAACTTAGTTGTTTTATATATTGATTCTCAACCTAATATTGAAGTATCAATTTCATCCTTAATTCTAATTGTTATTCTTTTTCAACTTAGAAAGTTTGTGCAATTATTCTTCAAATAGATCCATATTTGTGCTCTAATAATTTTGCATCTAGAAAATTGGTGATCATGTTTAGCATATTTTGAATAAGCCATTCATCAATAGGATCACATCCATATGGGGGCCAGATCTACATTAGGAGCACAGTTGCCATGTGGAGACCCCTGCTCTCTCAACTGTGACCTCTTTACCTTGTTTCATATACCCCATTTCCTCCACATCCTCGCAGACATCTTCAGAGAGACCCTCAAAGATATTGTTGAGTCTTAACTTTTCATACAATGTCTCCAGTCTTCGAGCCCTGTAGCTGGCATACCAATGTAATCCGTGAACACACCAGTTCTTTCCATATCCACTCATACCACACATCCACTCATGCTCCTCAACTCTTATAATGTTGCCCATTTCTAAGCCATCTTCCAAGACGTATACCTCTATAGGCTGTAGAATAATTTTCTCTCAAATAGAACAGTAGCTAAGTCTGAGTTGTATCGCAAAACAAAACCCTCAAACAACAAAACACCACGTATTTGACTTCACATAGAGTGATCGATACGATGGGCAAGAGGAATACACAGATGCAACCCTGACGGCAGTACTATTATGGTTAGGGATTTATCTCAGGGGTAACTCCCACATTAGGATTACACTTTTATTACAGAAAAGACATAAATCCTAAATAACTCAAAATATAGTGTTACTAACTGAAGCCAACAATCAATCTTGCTTGCTAAATCTGGAGTGACATGCTCCTCGATTAAAATTAGAGAAAGCATTGAAGTTATATGCCCCTTACAGAAAGAGTAGACAATGGGAACTTTGAATGGCCAGCCTGTTGATAGTGCCCTCCAAATTGAAAGCATATAACCTGTGAAAATAAGAAAAAATAAAAGAAATATTTGCACAAGATATGCGCAGACAATTAAACCCAGCTCCATAAAAGAGAACTCCACAAACTTAATAGTCAAAATCACATATAAGCCATAGACCATCAGATGATGTGTCAAAAGTAGCTTGTTGTGAAATCACATTTACATAAGTGGGAATCCAAATTTCTGTCATCATCCACATCATCTAAAGTGCCTATACATCTCACTCCAAATGTTCAACCGTAAGCATCTCAGAGAAGGGCAATCGAGACACACAGAAAAATTCAAATGTATGCAATTCCTACCTGAGATACTGAAAAGTTAAAGTTGCAAAAAAAGTCAAACAAGAAAATATTTTTCCTAGACAACCTAGGTTTGAAACATCAATGGCTCTCAAACCCGCCCAAAAAATAGCCCTAAAGAAGCCACTGCTAATGTTCAGGAAAATAAAGAAAAACTTAAATATAGGCAGTTCTTCCATCTAATGTTGAAAGAAATTGCTAAAATAATCGGATGAGAAAGCAGTGGTATCAGACATCCAAGGAAGGTTTAAAAGCAGCAACGACTCTCAAGCCCGGTGAGGCAAAAGCCCTCAAGTGGCCACTGTAAATGTTTTGAGAAACGGGCATTTCTTTTATCATCATTGACCATGCAATTTACAATTAGTGACAAACACATAGGAAGATGAAACTATACCTCATTTCCAGATACCAATCATTATAGATAGAAGGGGCACACTGCCTCTCTTCAACCCTAACCCTATCATTCTACCTGCAACCCTACCCTAACCCTAACGCTAATGAGAAAGAAGGGGTCTCAGACATCCAAGGAAGTGTCAGAATTTATGAAGTATTCCAAAACACACAGAGAGAACAAAATCTCTCCTTCTAACAGAGAGAACTCATTTAAAAAATTGTTGGATAGAGATGGCACAAAAACAACTTCTCTTTCATTAAAAAAAAAACTGTTACAAGGATGTCACAAAACTATTCTTCTGGCATTTACAAAAAATAACTTCAACTGCTACCCACACAGTGTTTAATATCTTCTCTCTGTCTATTTTACTTTAACAAAGTGAATACTGCAAAAAACGCACATACATTGCTCTCTCTTTGTTCTTCTGCCTCTGCTGTCTTTTTTCAATAATACACACAGTCACACGCCTGAGCCTTCGGGCTTTTTTCCTTTTTATATGACACACTATTTTTTGTTTTTGTTTTACACAGTCCTCTCTTTTTCTTTTAACATACTACAACCTTCATGCCTTTTCAAAATACATTACAAACGTTTAAAAAAAAAAAAAAAAACAAAACTATTTCTATATATATATATTATAAACCCTCCAAGTTTATAATATATATATTTAAGACTTTTACATGCATCTTAAAACAAAATTACATATTTCGTGACCTTCTTAAAACCATAGAACGTGCTAATGTTTTTAACCAAGGTTTGAAACCTTATGCGGATTTCAAAAAACAAAATTAAATCCTATTGCAAAAATTATCGCATGCCAAACTTGCCCATGCTGACTCGGCTTCAAAGCTGTGTGATCGCCTTTCTATTGGTCTCTAGTAGGACCCGCCAGAATTCAAACCACAAATTAAATTCTATTGCAAATATTATCGTGTACCAAATTGGTGTTGTGGTGTCACCCTCATGGACGCACGATAAACCGTTAAATCGGATACATAAACTCTTATCGGGTCTGAAATGAGGCTTGATGATGCCAGCATTAAACTTATGCGATAGATTTCTATTGGTCCATGTGTTCCATTGACTTGGTAGTGGATCCTCCATGCCGTGGGCTCGTTCAAATCAAAAGTGGTGGTAAACCATGATTTGAATGCACTGGTTGTAGAAGTTAATGGCGAGGCATGGAGTAGGTTTTAAATGTGAAGGTTGTGTGGTTCAAAAGTAGGAAAAATTTAATTTGCAAACACAGAAAAAATGCCTACGACCATTAACCCAAAAACTAGAATTTGCAGGGTTTTTTAAAAACTCATGGTGGCGTGCAAGTAAGAGCAGAATTAAGCCGTTGTTGCTTCTGTCCTTCGGCTCTGTCTTCCTGGTGAATTTAATACTTCAACACTCCCCCTTAAATTCAACTTCTAGGTTTTATTCCATACCAAAACACTTCCTTAAATAATTAAAACTTTTCTGCCCCAATGGTTTCGTCAATATATCAGCAAACTTCTCTTCAGTTCTGCAATGTTGAAAAACAATTTCCCCATTGTTCACTAGCTCTCTGATGTAGTGATACTTAGCATAAATGTGTTTTGTTCTCTTATGAAACACTGAATTCTTTGACAATGCTATAGCTGAGCTATTGTGACAATAAATTGTTGTGCCTTTTACCTGTTCATGACACAAACTCCTCAACATTCTCCTCATCCAAACTGCTTGACATGTTGCTGCTATAGCTACCACATACTCTGCCTCTGCTGTAGATAAAGGCACAATTGGTTGTTTCTTAGAATCCCATGAAATGGCTCGTGAAACTATATGAAAAAAATAACCAGAGGTGCTTTTCTGGTCATCTATACTTCCAGCCCAATCACTATCAGTATATCCAATCAATTCATAATTTTTTGAAGTGGTGTATAAAATACCATACCTTTTTGTTCCCTTCACATACCTCAGAGTTCTTCTTGTTGCTTGCCAATGTGCCTCCTTTGACCTTTCCAAAAATTTGGAAATTAAACTCACAGCATGCATAATATCCGGCCTAGTTGCAGTCAAATACATGAGGCTGCCAACTATGCTCTTGTACAAACTTGCATCAAAATTGTTGCTACTGTCCTCTTTGCTGAGTTTCAATCCCATCACTGTAGGAGTGATTGCTGCCTTGCAATCCTGCATATTAAATCTTTCTAAAACTTCATTTACATATTTAGCTTGAGAGATAAAGAAATTATTTTCATTTTTCTCTACTTCTATTCCTAAGAAGTATTTCACTAATCCCATATGAGTCATCTCAAATTCATCCTTCATGATTGATTGAAAATTCTCAATAAGGTAAGCATCATTACCTATAAATATCACATCATCAACATACAAAACAACAATCAACATATTACCATATTTCTCCTTGATGTATAACGTGGGTTCTCCTTCACATTTCTCAAACCCATTTTCTAGTAGATAGGCATGTATCCTACTATACCACGCTCTTGGTGCTTGTTTTATCTCATAAAGAGATTTCTTCAATCTGCAAACTTTGTGCTCTTGCCCTTCTTTCTCATAGCCCAGAGGTTGTTCAACATAAACCTCTTCCATCAATACTCCATTTAGGAATGTTGATTTCACCTCCATTTGGTAAACCTTCCATTTTTGTTGTGTTGTTATTGACAACACTACTCTCATTGTTTCCATTCTTGCCAGAGGTGCAAATGTTTCTTCATAACCTCTTCCTTATTGCTTCTTGTAGCCTTTGACAACAAATCTGTCCTTGTTCCTTTCAATCTTACCTTCAACATTGCTTTTGGTCTTGTAGACCCATTTTACTCCAATCGCTTCCTTACCTTTTGGTAGATCAACTAATTCCCATGTCTTATCTTTTTCTATGGCATTCATTTCTTCATCCATAGCATCTATCCATTTCTTACCTTTTATAGCTTCTTCAAAATGAATAGTATCCTCTACATGGCAATACAATACAAATAAAGAGTTCATACCTTCATTTGCTTCCTCTTGCTCATAAATTTCATTCAAATTTTTGAATCTGGTTCCTCTTTCACTTGGTGTACTTGTGCTTATAGAAGCACTCAAATATGCTCCTTGTGGTGTGCTTGGAGAAGCACTGTTATCAATTCTAAAAGGTGTTCTCATACTTGCTTATGGTTTCCATTGCTATCCTTGTGTTGGTGGAGGTGGTGCTACTAATGAGGGATGTATTACAGCCATCTCTTCCTCACTATCATCATCAGGCAAACAACTCTTCACATTGACTATTTTCCCAATGCTTCCATCCCAAGCTTCTTCCTCAATGAATTGTACATTTCTGCTTATAAAAAAAATTCTTAGTGGATGGGTTATAAAACCTGTATTCCTTGGATTCTTCATTGTATCTAATAAATATGCACTTATCCCCCTTACTGTCCAACGTCTTCCTCGGCTGATCTAGAATGTGTGCATAAGTCACAAAACCAAAAACTCTCATGTGGGTGACAACTTGTTTTATGCCACTCCATGCTTCTTTATGAACTCTATTCATTACAAATTTGGTTGGGTATATTTTCAAGATGTATGCTGCACAACGTATAGCTTCAGCCCAATAATCAGTTGGAAAATGTTTTTCCTTCAGCATACTTCTTACCATGTGCATGATGGTTCTATTTTTCCTTTCAGCAACTCCATTTTGCTGCGGTGTGTACCTTGTTGTAAATTGCTTGCGTATGCCATTTTCTCTGCAAAAATGCAGAAATTATTTTGAGATATACTCACCTCTGCTATCAGTTCTTAATACCTTAATATGTTGTTGATTTCGTTTCTCTACAAGAGCCTTAAACTGGCAGAATTTCTTAAACACTTCACTTTTATATTTCAAGAAATAAACCCAAGTTTTTCTTGTGTAATCATCAATAAAAGTCAGCATATAGTGGTTGCTTTCTAGTGATGGTGTTTGCATTGGTCCACACAAATCTGAATGGACAATTTATAAGGGTGCCTTTGCCCTTATGCTCTTTCCTGATGTAAATTTTTCTCTGTGTTGTTTGCCCAAGATGCAACCTTCACATAGGCTGTTTGGTTTCTCAATCAATGGTAATCCCTTTACCATTCCTTTCCTATGCAACAAATTCAGACCTCCAAAGTTGAGATGTCCAAATCTCAAATGCCATAACCAGTTTTCATGTTTTTCTTCTCTTTGGAATGTCTCTTATGTCACTGCTACCATTTCAGCTCCTTTCTTCAAATCTGATTTCATTTTGAGAAGGAAAATTTTGTTCCTTGTCATCTTCACTTGTGCAATGCATTGCTTTCTTGGTGGTTTATCCATGATGGTACATACATCATATTCAAAGAAAAAATTGTACCCCTTTTGAATGAGTTGTCTAATGCTCAAGAGGTTACACTTCATACCAGACACATAGTATACATCTGATATGAATCTTCCTTCTCCTTTCTTTGTCAAAACACTTACTCTACCTTTTCCTATGAGAAAGACCTTACTATCTGTCCCCAAAGTTACTTGAGACTTTACATTTTCATCTAACATGAAAGACATGGAAATGTTTCCAGTAATATGGTTGTTACATCCTGAATCTAAAAACCATATGTCTTCACTCTTTTCTTCTGCCATATTAAATGCTAAAAACAATTTCTCTTTACTGATATTTTCCTTAGTAAAATTAGCAGTGGGTCTATTACCCATGTCACTCTGTTTCTTCCTACATTCATTGGCATAATGGCCATACTTTTTACAGTAATGAAATTGGACTTGGGATTTATCGTACCTTTGTCCATGTGCTTGATTTTTTCCACCTTGCTGGCTGCTACCTTGGCCTTGGTTCTGATTTTTGTTGCTGCCCCTTCCATGAGTATTTGCAGGGTTGTTTCTTCCTCCTCTATTTTTGCTTCTACCTCTTCCTTTTCCTCTGTAGTTTCCTATGCCTTGACCTCTTCCTCTTCCAAAATAATTTTTGGTCTTGAAAGCATGCTCCAAAAATGAGTTTGTTGTTATACCCAATCTTTGTTCATGTGTCATCAATGATGCATGAAGTTCATCAACAGTAAACTTTGAGAGATCCTTTGTCTCTTCAATGGTTGTGACTATCATATCAAACCTTGAGGGTAAGCTCCTCAATACTTTCTCCACAATCCTTATTTCTTCACGTGTCTCTCCATGAGAAATTTTCTGGGTAACCAACCCAATCACATGTGTGAAGAATGAGTCTATGTTATCAGACTCTTTTATACAGAGAGTTTCAAAGTCTCTCCTGAGAAATTGTAGCTTTGTTGTCTTCACCTTCTCCCTACCTTGATAGGTAGTCTGGAGGGTATCCCATGCATCCTTGGACCTCTTAGCTGCTACTATCCTTGGAAACACACTTTCATGCACTGCTTGATAGAGATAGAAGAGGGCTTTTGAGTCCTTCTTCATATTGCTCTTCGAAAAATCCTTCTCTGTAGGTGTTAAGGCATTAAAAGAATTTTCATTTGCTATTTCTTCAAAACCATCTTCAACAAAATCCCATAAATCTTGAGAGGTAAACAGGGCTCTCATGGTGACTGCCCAATAGTCATAGTTCTTCCCATTAAACTATGGGAGTTGAGTATTTCCAGTACTCGTGCTTGTGTTGGTTCCTGCCATGGCTAGCACACTGAACTATGATTTAAACTTGACTATGTTTTTAAACAAACTGTCTCTCTGCTTGAGAGATAAACTCTGTCTTTAAAAAATAAATCTCTGGACTATATTTCTAATGCAAACACAAAACTTTGTTTTTGCAAATACCTGGACTTTTTTGAGCCTTCACTCTGCTTTTCAAAAGCTGCAACAAGCTCCTTCCTTCAGCTTCTTTGACAAACTTCAAAGTGCCTAGACTAGCTTCGATACCATGTTGGAATTTCTGAAGTATTCCAAAACACACAGAGAGAACAAAATCTCTCCTTCTAACACAAAGAACTCATTTAAAATTTTTTTGGACAGAGATGGCACAAAAACAACTTCTCTTTCATTAAAAAAAACTATTACAAGGATGTCATAGAACTATTGTTCTAGCATTTAAAAAAAAAACCTTCAACTACTACCCACACAGTGTTTGAAATATGCTCTCTCTCTCTTTTACTTTAACACAATGAATACTGCAAAAAACACACATACATTGCTCTCTCTCTGTTCTTCTGCCTTTGCTAGCTTTTTTCAATAATAAACACAGTCACACACCTTAGCCTTCAGGCTTTTTTCATTTTTATATGACACTCTGTTTTTTTGTTTTCTTTTACACAGTCCTCTCTTTTTTTTTTAACATACTACAACCTTCGGGCCTTTTCAAAATATATTACAATATTTATTTATTTATTTTTTTAAATAAAAACAAAACTATTTCTATATATATATTATAAACTTTCCAAGTTTATAATATATATATTTAAGACTTTTACATATATCTTAAAATGAAATTACATGTCATGACCTTTTTAAAACCATATAACATGCCAATGTTTTTAACCAAGGTTTGAAACCTTATGCGGATTTCAAAAAACAAAATTAAATCCTATTGCAAAAATTATCGCATACCAAACTTGCCCATGTTATCTGGGCATCAAAGCTGCGCGATCACCTTTCTATTGGTCACTGGTAGGACTCGCCGGACTTCAACCCACAAACTAAATTCTATTGAAAATATTATCGCGTACCAAATGGGTGTTGTGACATTACCCTCATGGACACATGATAAACCATTAAATCGGATACATAAACTCTTATCAGGTCCAAAATGAGGCTCGATGACGTTGGCATTAAACTTGTACGATAGATTTCTATTGGTCCACGTGTTCTACTGACTTGGAAGTGGGTCCTCCATGTCATGGGCTTGTTCAAATCAAAACTGGCAGTAAACCATGGTTTGAATGTAGTGGTTGCAGAAGTTAATGGCACGGCATGGAGCAGGTTTTAAATGTGAAGGTTGTGTGGTTCATAATCACGAAAAATTTAATTTTCAGGGTTTTTAAAAACTCATGGTGGCGTGCAAGTAAGAGAAGAATTAAGCTAATGTTGATTCTGTCATTCTTCTCTGTCTTGCTGGTGAATTTTATACCTCAACAAGAAGGTTTAAAAGCAACAACAACTCTCAAGCCCTGCGAGGAAAAAGTCCTCAGGCGGTCACTACAAATGTTTTGAGAAACAGGCCTTTCTTTTATCATTGACCATGCCATTTACAATTAGTGACAAACACAAAGGAAGATGAAACTATATCTCATTACCAGATACCAATCACTATAAATAGAAGGGGCACATTGCCTCTCTTCAAACCTAACCCTATCATTTTACCGAAAACCCTACCCTAACCCTAACACTAATGAGAAAGAAGGGGGTCTCAGATATCTAAGGAAGGTTTAAAAGAAGAAATGGCTCTCAAGCCCTACGAGGCGAAAGCCCTCAGGCAGCCACTGAGTGGATGTTTTGAGAAACAGGACTTTATTTTATCATCATTGACCACCACATTTACAATAAGTGACAAACACATAGATGAAGTTGTAACTGTATCTGATCACCATGATACCAATCACTATAAATATAAGAGGACAACGCCTCTTTTCAACCCTAACCCTAACCAATCAGCAACCAAGGCAAACAGATTGGCAAAGTTTCATTGGTTGAAGAAACAAATACATGACGCCATGAGTCTGGTAAAAAGTCTGTGCAATAAGTGATGCCATTACCAAAAAAGGTATTTTGGTAAGGTGGGGGTGGAAGTGATGTGAGGTTTATTAATTTTTTGAAAGTGTGTTTATGCATATGTTTTTATGAAAAGTATTAATATTTATTAGTATAGAATTATGTTACATTTTAATAATAAGTTGAGATATTTTAATAATAATGTGAGAGATCAAAAGTATACGGTGTAAAATTTTGAGCAAAATTTTAAGATGAAATTATATTTGATTTTTATTACTACTTGAAAGATTATTAGTTAAAATGAATGAATTTGTATGATTTTTATAATATTACTTATATTTATATTAATTTAACTATATAAATTAAATTGTTGGTAAAAGTTATAGACATAATACATAATAACACATAAAACATTTATTTTATTATGAATATTACATTATTAAAATTTAAAAAAACATAAAAACTAACTCATTACAATTTTATTTTAAATTTTATTATTAATAATAATTATAAAAAAATAGTATAGAAGTTATATATAGAAAACACGAAACAAAAAAATTTAATTATGGATGTTTATCTCCATTTTAACATATAGATTCAGTTTTTAAGGCTTTGCTAAAATACCATGGTTTATCAATAATACATGTCCCAAAAACTATAAGAAATTATAGGTCACTTCATATTGATATGAAATTTTTGTTAATTAATAAATTTAATTAAAAAGGCATAAATATTTTGGAAATAAGTACCAACATTTGATTTGTTTATACTATTACGAATATTTCTTAGTTGAATTTAGAGTTTTGTATCATAAATAGTTTTGTGATATAAATAGTTTTGATTTGATTTTTGCAAATCCATCATGCTGGAAAATGTTTCAAGACAACAAATGTGACTAATATTCAAAACAAGGATGACAAATTTAATAAAGTCTAATTACGTAAATAGTGCAGAGATATCAAGAAAGAGTTAAAAATTAAGTCAATATTTAAAAATATAAATATATTATCAAAGAACATATATATATATATATATATATATGTATAATATATATATATATATATATATATATATATATATATTATATTATATTATATTATATTATATTATATTATATTATAATAAAAAGCTAAAATATTAAATTAATAATATTAATAAGAGCTAGAATTAAAATTAAGCTAATAAATAATATAAATTATCAAGTAAGATAATCCTCATTTAGAAATATGTATAATTAAAATTAAAATTAAATTAATATAACTAAATATATGAATGTATTATTCATAATATTATTAATATCACTAGTAATGATAAGAAGTAAAAAATTAAAAATTATTACATATTAATGATGATTATGATGAAGATGGTTAATGTTCATTTAGACCAAACTTTGGTATATTAGACCTAAAGAAACCAATTGTTTAGTTTGTTTTAAAATTTTACTTCTATGCTCAAAGATCTTGGAGAGAAGAGTCGAGAGCTCACTATAATTTTGACATGTTAAAAGACTACGGAGGTAGGAATTACAACAAAGATTATGAAACTAAGATCTAATGTGGGTTTACACAAGGAGGGAGTGATTTTCATCCTCAATGTTCTTATTCTCACAGAGATGGTAGATCCTTTCCACCCATGGTGTTTTAGGAACTGCTCAACTACTTGTTTCACTATGGAGATCATGAGAGTTTGTTCTTATCTTGGATATATTAATTTTTTTCTTTGAACTAGTTAAAACAGAGAGATACTTTTGATCTTCTAGAGTAGGGTTGATGACCTCCTTAAAATATCTTAATTTTATTTTAGCCTCTAAATATCTCTCACCACATTTTCTCTTTGAACTTAGAAGTAACAATATTTTTAATGTTATTAATATTTTGCAATGCAACATTTTCATCGATCTTCCAATAGTTTAACCAAGCCCTGGTATCTTTATACCAACCTAGTTTGAGCCTCATGTGGTTTTGGCTAGAACTTAAAGCTAGCTTAGGAAGTCTATGGTCTCTCATGTTATTGATTTTGTGCTTATACAACAGGAGCCTAGTCATAGTTAGGCTCTCCATATTGGAAAGACCCACTTCTATAAGGAGAATAGGACAGGGTGTATTGTTTCTAATTTTGATGTTATACGTTATAAAAGGTTTCTGATTTGCTCAATATTTCTCCACAATTCTCTAGATATGCTGCAACTCCAAACCTCACATCCATACTAAATAATAGGAGTGACTAAAGTTTCAAAGAGGAGGTTTATATATCAAAGTGCTAAAAGAAAAAACAAAGAGAGAATAAGAAATGAGAGAAGCTTTACGACGAAGAAAATTTAAAAGTAAGCCTGGGAATCTAATTCTTGCTAATTTTTCATGTGTCATCTCTATTTATATTGATCATTAGTTTATTAATCTCAATGGCTTACCTTAACTTTCCTATGATGCTAATGACATTGTCATCTCTATTATCAATCTCAATGGAATGTCTTAAATTTCCTATGATGCTACTGAGCCACACTATCTAGCTGAAAATTTATTCAAATAAGAAAATGTGAATCCTATGATGCTAATGACACTATCATCTCTATTATCAATCTCAATGGTATGTCTTAAATTTCCTATGATGCTAGTGAGCCACACTTGCTAGCTGAAATGTTACTCAAATAACACACTGTCAGAAGAATCAAATCATACCCCTACCATCTACCTATTAATTATTGATAATTAAATTAAAATTGTGTATGTCGTATTCCAAAATAGACTTTCACATCTCTAGCATTATTTTTTCGATTGTTTGTAAGTTTTTTATTTAATATTTTTAATTATACATATAGAAAGAGATAAATTTTACTGCTAGTATTAAATTTTTATGTTTTTATTAATTAAAATGAAATTCTAAAATATATCTCAATTATTATTATTTTAATTTATATGATAATATGGATCTATTTATATGTTGTATATATTTCACATTTTCATATATAGGAATGTTATGATTTTTTTTCTATTAAAATCATTGGGCAAGTTTGTTACGAAACATTATACTAAAAACATTAAAAAATATATGTTGCTAGAGTTTTTGTGTGTAATGTTACTTTAAAAATCAATGTCGACCATAAATTAAATACTTTAATTTTGACCTTTATTTTACATCAAACTTTATATAGCGAATGTAAACATTTTAACTTTGTGAAAATAAAATAAAAATAATCCTATAAAAATTAAATAAATAAATAAAAATTACTCATGGTATTAACAGAGGGTATTAATGTGGAATATAACCTATTTAAGAGGGGATTAATAGTTTCATGTTATATCTAGATATACTGTAAAAATGGTGTTGAATCCATGTAGCTTGTAAAGATAAAAAAATTTATGATATGTTGGAGTTGGTCATTTGTCTAGATATGATTCGAGGTGAAGAAATATTAGGAAAAATGTAATTATTAAATTTTATCTAATACTTTTGGCTACTTCCATCCACTTTTTACTAGGTTATATTGTGTAAAATATAATACTATAATATTACATTTTACCCCAATATTTCCCCTCAATGGATCCACTCCTTATTGTAATTTTTCTGTATATTTGAAATTTAAAATTAAACAAACTCAATTATAAAATTTGGATGGGTGAGGAGGAATGTTGAGTAAAATGTAATACTATTATATTTTAATTGATATTTCCCCCACTATGGCCACTTTTTATTGGTTGGGGGTGGTAATAAATATTGGGTAACATATAATATTGTAGTATTACAATTTATCTAAGATTTATTTTCCCTCACTTGATTTACTTTTTATTAAAATATATATATATATATATATATTTGAGGTTCATAAGTAAATTTTCCTTCTGTGATTCATAAAAGTGTATAAAATCTTTTCGTAAAAATCACATCAAAGAATACTTTGTGAGGCCTTTCGAACCAACCACTGTGGTTCATCATCACGACAAGATGAGAAATCTGATCTAGGAACCCGTTTAAATAGATGAGGAGAGCCCTCACTAGCCATTTAAAAAAAGGGCTAGTTTGACTAGAATAAAAATAATCTAAAAAATAATTGATTAAGAGTTGTATTATTATTATTATTATTATTAGTTGAATTATTAATATGTTACATAATACAATTATAATTTAATATTCTTATACCTACCTACTAAATGAGTAAATAATTATATGTTTAAAAATATTTAATAATTATATGCTCTATAATTTAATATTCATAATTATATTAACCAATAGGTAATAAAAGTAACTACAATGATTACGGAATTCACCAAAAAACAAAATTCAATTAATTAATTAATAAAAATACTACTAATAATAATGAAAATAATATTTATGTGCTCTATAATTTAATATTCTTACTATATTTATTCCATATGTAATTTAATTAAATAAAAATAGCTACAATGTTTAATAGAGAAGGGTAGGAATCTTAAGAATGAAGGGAAGGAATCCATCATGCATCTACTAACAGTCCACCCATCATCCATGTTAAGGTTAACGAGCATATGCTAACAGTCCACCCATCATCCCTATTAAGGTTAACCGACCTCTTTTCGATTTCTAAGGCTTCCCTCAACTTACGGTGGTGGAAATGGTCGATCCTCACAATAACCTTGGCATCTTCAATGCAAATGTGATAATTTGTCTTTTCAACATGTTCTGCTAAGGCAGAGGAGCGTGATCTACAATGATTAAGGTCAACAACATCTTCTTGAATTCTTTCTTCATGAATTCTTTGATTAATGGATCGACCAGTTTCACCAATTTAAGGTGTCCCACAGGAGCATGAAATCAAGTAAAAACCCTTACCATCCTTAGAGAAAACAGGGTCCTTAAGTTATCTAAGCGAGCTCAGGATTGTCCATGTAGAGGTGCTGTAATTTTTAACAATTTTACTTAATAAAAAATTAAAAAAATTAAATATTTATAATTATAATTACAATTAATTAATTAAACCAACCTAGATCCATATTAACTCTGGATCTACCAAGTGCCGAGAAGGATTACATTTCTTGAGATGCAAAGCTCTTTTAAAGTGAAAATAGATTTGACGGCTTGGCAGATCTAGTGTTAAGATGGATCTAGGCTAGTCATAATAAGTATGACATCATAATGAAATTTTTCTTTAACATATTTTATATTATAATATCCATAGCATAGATTGATATATTTTTAGAGAGAGATACTATTATAATATGTATAACATATTAAAACCATTATAGTAACATTTTTCTTTAACATGTTTTAAAATTTAATATGCATACATGGATTAATTATATACAAAGTGACAGTTTATTGGAAGTATTAAGTTTTTATATAGATATAAGCTTCGAAATATTATGATAGGTATTATCATTTTAATTTATTTTAATGTGATATGAATATTATGGCTTCTTAAGAAATTTTTTGTAATTTTATTAATAAAAACAAAGTTGTGATATAATAAATTAAATAAATACAATATTTTTATTATTATTTAGTTTTTATTTCTCTTTAATTTAGTATATAAATATATATTTTATTATGATTATCATTATGTTTTTATTTAATACTTCACTACAACATGCTTTATTTGAAAACATCCCCATAATATATGTAATGTGAATGGAACCCATATTAAGTAATTAATTACAAATCCAATATCATTGATATAATGCTCCAACACAAGAACATCTACCCCATATTGAATTGTACAAAGTTTCTTAACACAATGTTATACAATATTTACCTAGAAAAGTTTATTTTTAAGGATGATGATGATAATGATGATTAAAATCCACTAAGACAAACATGGTCTATGAAATATTAAAAAGGTAAGAAATTAAACGAAATTCTTTAGCATGTTATTCTTATGCATGAAGAGAAGTTAGAGAAACATTCCTAGATTGCCATAGTTTTGATGTCTTAATAGGCTAAGAAGGTTGGTAGTCTGAAAAATATTTCGAAAAATAGAATGGAGTTGAGTACATGTTGGATAATCTAGGAGAAAGTGCATTTCATCTTCAACCCTCTTATTATCACACAAGTGATAGACTATTTCTTCCCATGGTGTTTTCAGAGTAGACCAATGCCTAGTTTCACCGAGAAGCTCATGAGAATTAGTTCTTACCTTAGAAATATTCATTTTCTCCTTACCTACTCACTATAGATAAAAAAATTATATTTTTCAAGATCGAGGTTGATCACCTCCTTATAATATCTTTTCCATTTTCCCTCTAACTCTCTATCAGTCTTATCAGTCTGTAACTTGTCCTTAAATTTTAAAGTAATAATATTTTTAATATTATCATTATTTTACAAGATGACCTCCTCCTTTATCCCCCAATATTCAATCCAATATTGGGCATCCTTATGTCATCCTCGCTTTCAACAAGGATGGAATTTTTGGCTAGAGTTAGAAGCAATTTTAGGAAACCTCTTCTCTTTCGTGTTGTATAAATTATTATACATGATATACCCAATCATAGCCATGTTTTCAATAAGGTAAAGACTAGCTTCAATCAAGGCATCCTTTAATCTTGAGGTTGTAGGTTATAAAATGTTTTTAGATCTACTGAATCTTCCTCCATGATTCTTTGGACTTACTGCAACCCCAAATCTCACATCCATATAAAATACCAAGGATGACAAGAGTCACAAAGCGGAACATTTTTTTTATCCCAAATCCAAATATATTTGTTAACTTAAAATTGTTTTCAAGTCTATGGTAAGCTTTCCATCCTCCACTTTCCTTTTCTCAATGTTATAATTCCAATTTAGTTGATGAGTGATGTAAATTCTGAGATAATTGTATGAAGGAACTACCTCCTAGTATCTATTAACATAAATGAAACCGTCATAAGTAAAATTTTCAATAGTTTGAAATTCCCTTTTAAATAATATTAACATTAAAAAAAATATAAATTGCTAAATTATTCAGTGTATATACTTGTTTATTTTAGATGACCTAAAATTTCATGATTGATATGAAATTATTTTGAACGTGATACACTTCAAAACAAAATATGAAAATAAATAACATGTCAATACATATGTAATTAAAACATAGATTGTATCAAAAATTCTAAATTTAATTAAGTTTTAGAAATGTTTCCAAAAGATTTAGAAACTCTTTGAACGATAGAAAAGAGTGAAATTATGTTAAGTATAAATATATATAATAGTGAACATGAGGGAACTAAGGTTATTGATATAAGTGAAAGTGATTAAGGTGGCTAAGGAAAGTGGAAAACTAAGGCGTGCCTAAGGTAGGAGGTGAGAGTTGTGTCTACATTTCATTGGAGTTGAGTTTGCGGTCTATGGTCGAAGGTTTCCACAGGCGCTTATTCATTCCAATGATTACTATGGTAAATATGTTAATGGTGAGTGGAACTTTATCCATGTGTACTGCCAAAATAATGTGAGGTCCCAATGAATTTTAGAAATGTTGGATCTAGGTCATGAAAATTGCAAACATTATGATTCATAGTTTAACAATTTTGAAAGGATATACTTTGAAGAAGTATCAATAAGCTTTCCCTCATGCCATGAAGATCATATTGACCCTGATGACTCATATCATTCTAATATGAGTTTCCAAGTTAAATGATTGTCGTCTATTGTAGTATATTTTACATATATTCTTAGTCATACATATATAAGAATCCAATTTTTTGTTATTATTTCTATGAAATAGTTCAAAAAAAATAGCCATGTCAAAGAGCATATGCTTATTGTATTCATTTAAGTTTATATTATTTTTGGTGAGCTGACCTTTGGAATATCAAAAGGGGTTTACAAATCATATTGGTATTAAAGTTTATTTCAAATTTTGGTGGTACAAACACACTATATGTATATCTAGTTAAGAAATATTTGTTGTGAGAGTTATACCATGTGAATCCTAAGATTCAAACAAAAAATACTAAGTTGTGGCAATTAGTAGAATAACTTCTTCATGATATTATAATATTAGGTAGAGGACATGTCTAGGAGTATGCACTTACTCATGGTTGTTCTTGAAAAAATATTGGCTTCTTTTTTGAGAACTCTAAATCTTGTGAGAAACCATCATGTCATGAAATATGAGGAAAGTGAAGTAATAATCGAAGCTTGAAAAGGGAAACTATAATAGCTAACATTCTCATCACCTATTTAAAATGGAAGAAAAGGTTGAAATAAATCTTTAAATGTATGGTAGTTGCATGTAAATTGAATCATTAGTTTCAACATTTACAAATGTATTTCAATGTGCATAATGTACAACACGTGCAAAAATATTGTGTGATATTGAATCTAGAATGACATGCACAACCTTGGTGAGAGAGACACACCAAGGCACTTAAGTTGGTGGGAGACCCATTACCTACAAACTAGAAGGTATTTAATGGCCTCTTAAAGTCTATATTTATCATATTGGGTTTGATGACCATATGATTCAACAAGAATATTGTTAGAAAATATAAGTACAAAATGTACAAGATTAAATTACATAGTTCTACAAGAAATTCATTCAATTGAGAAAAAATCCCTAAGACTCAAGTGTGGTGATCAAGAAACCCACTGGTCTTCATAGTCACATAAGAAATAAATTTATGCTGTTTAATCCCAAGAACATAGGTGAGGCCAATGCACAAGCCTAATATGTGGAATATAACAACAAGAAAGGGCACCCAAAAAGGTTTGAAGTAATCATACCAATATGGAGCTTCTAATAAGGGAAAAGGGAATAAAGGAGAAGGGAAAATAAGAATATTGTTGCTACTACACGTGTTTGTAAGGACCCTGATAACCATTATGATCATTAAAAAATTGACGGTCACACAAAAAAATGGAAATTACATCCATAGTTAAATTATAATATTTGTAATAAGGAGTAGTATAAGAAGAATAATATTGTAGTGGGAACAAAAATGGAGATATAAAGCATCTTAGACATAGAAAAAAACATGTCTATATAATAATGAAAAGGGAGATGAACGTGAGTAGCCTCCATCATAAAGAATAAAAGGAGATGACAAATATATTCAATATGAATATTCATATAAAAAAAGAACGAATTAGATGTTATGTTCACTTGTCGGTTACAAGAAAAGCTCATTGTAGGGAACATAGTAAGTAAGCTTGGTTTAGAATTACATGATCGCCCTCATAAATCCAAACCCTTTTGTTTAAGTGCAAAAGGAGGTACATTTAAGAGTTACCAAGCAATGTTATCTTTCATTCTCTATTAGTTCAAAATTGATTGATGAAATAAAATTTTATGTACTTTCCCTTTATGTGCGCAATTTAGAATTTGGTAGCCCTTGTATGCATTTTATAGATGATATCAAGTCCTAAGAAGATAAAACAAAACAACAAATCAAGTATGGTAAATATTCAACATTAATGCATGCAAGAGGAATGCTAAGACCTTTGTGGAGAGTGGACACCAAGCTATGTGATTTATTAGACCAACTAAGAAGCATATACTTATTTTCTTAATACATTAAAGGTAATTAAGAAAAATAAAAACTTAAATTAAGAGAAATATACATGGCGGAAAATGCTTGTAGCCTCAATCAATATTATGTACACAAATATTGAGAATGATACAATATAAATACATCATGATTATGTCTTAAGTTAGTTCATCTATCTTAGAAAAAAAATCACTTTAGCTGAGTGAATATATCAACCACATACCAATCTAGGAGCCTAACTAGTTGGAGATAATCTCTCAACCAACTAGACGTAAACAAACTCCTAAGTTTGAGAAACAAACTCATTCTAGAATAGACAAGTAGGAATTATTCCATGTTTTTCAATTTATTATTTTGGACTTATTGATTGTTTTATGAGAGTGTGAGGCTAACATTCCCCCCCTCAATCATAAGTCCAAAGTAAGAACCTAGTACCATATCCAAGTCTTCATGTTGAAACTGCTGAGTTGATCCTCAATGAAGAACTACCTGAAAGCCCGCCAATACTAGATGTCAAAAAACTCAAATATGAAGAGAGCACACCAAGAGAAGTGAATCAGCTACAAGTTTGATACAACTCTCAAAATTCTCGAAAACTCATTAAAATTCCAAGCTATAATGTAAAAAGATCAATCTATCCTTTGCTTGGTCCAATTACCATCCAAGTGAACAAAAGAATTTACACAAATGCACTCAATCAACATCCCAATCACTTTCCCACTAGAAAAAATTATTGAAACTTTCAGTATGACAACCAACAATTCCCCAATTTTTCAGCTGAAATGAGAGACCATGACCATATGTAGTTGTTTTGAACTCCCCCCCTCCGGATGTAGGAGAGTTTCACCATTATAATCCCCACATGAGAGTACCATTTTCATTTTACTTTTGCCTGAAATAGGCGAGAATGAATTTTGTGGTAAAAATTATACAATCGTTTGACTATAGATGACCACTCCCAAGGATTAATCCATGCATAATTGATCTTCAATCTGGTTGTTTGGTTTTTTTTGCAACATTTCTCTGATGATTTATTCTTCTTTTCACAATGGTGACAAGGATGGAGATCAAAACAATGATCTTCCATATGACCTGTTCTTTGAAAATGTTTTCATTTTGGATTTTCTTCAACTTTGTCATGGATTTATGATGTTACTTGATCAAGAAATCCTCCACTGATGAATTTGATTGGTTTTGAATAATCTGGGATATGCAAGTTGTTGTCATATTTTTCATATCCTAAGCCACGTCAATTTTTGTTGCATTGTTTATTCCCATGGTTTAATGATTGGATTGGAACAAGAAGGTTGAACTTGACCATGTGCCACATCTACACTTGAAGTTGTATGGTTGACTGGCTTGAAATCATATTTATCTTCATTTTTATTGTTGAAAGGCTTTGAAACACGACCCTTCTGTAGTAGCTCATATCATTGTAGATGTGATTCAAGTTGGATAAACTCATCCATTTCATGTGCCTGATGTATATGCATTTTAATATCAACAAGAGTTGCTTTGCTGATTTTTACCGTGTCTTCAATAGTGGATATCATCATACTGTTAATAACTTCTAACAATTGAATTTTTTTCTCCATGTAAAATCGCTCGCTTGAACTCACATTCACTTGATTTTAACACTTTCTTAATTGTTCAAACTTTCTCGCTTGAACTTGTTTGCTTAAACTTGATTTTTTGAATTTTATACTCGCTTGATCTTAGATTTCTATTTTTCTTCTTTTCATTTCACACTCACCCAATTTAGTTTTAGCAAGTTTAGGGTGTGGACTACCACTGAAAATGCACCCAAATTAATGATTTACAATGAGATGTAATGAGCAGATGACTTCTTATTTTACTGTTAAGAACTCAACCCCCTATCAATTTACTTAATGACTAGTTTAGGGTATCAGGCTCCACCGATCATGCCTCCAATTAAAATCAATGACTCTAACTTGACCTTGAATTTGATTTGATTGAATTTGACTCTTTACTCACTTACATTAGAAGTGAATTTGATCTTAATATTTAACCATGTCTTATAACTTCAATAAACACATGTTACATTAATTTAGATTCTAATGTTCTCACCTCTCTTACGTCACTTACCATTCACTTTGAAAAAACTCATTAAAACACACTAATTATGTCTCCACTTTTTCTTTCTCATGACTGTACTGAGTCTCTATCTTATGACTCACACCTCCTTAGACTCAAATTTGGCACCTTATATTCATGGACTTTGGAATTGAAAAATTATGTTTCATGACTTTCTCCTTCAAATAAATTTATAAAGCTTTCAACTTTTGTGACAACGTTTCTCCCTGCAATATTTTAACTAAAATTTTGTGGACTTATGAGCATTCCCACTTACAAAGGACATAAAAAAATTATTTTTGAAATATTTTGGACCATACACTTTAATGTTCACCAATTTTGTTTGAAATTATTACAAAATACAAATTTTTTTGCTTGGCATGTTGGCTCTGCCAAACAGTTTAAGGTTGGTCGATTCTTCCTTAGTTATTCTTCTTTAAACAAGCACACACCATCCGGTATTGTTCCACATTCAACTTTCCATACTTTATCGTGGCTTCACGCAATCCAACCTCATCATGGAAGAGAATATCACCTTAACTTCTTCTCATGGATATACTTTACAAACTGAACGTCCTTGGGTATGATGGTCACCCTATTCACAGGAATGGCTCATATGTTTGTTTCTTTAAAAACTTTCTTTTTCACAAACATAGATATAAAACCTCCATGAATTTCCAAAGAATTGCAAACATACTCTTAAACATTTTAGCTTCGATGAATTTCTAAAATATCACAAACAAACTTCTATGGATTTTTGTATTTTTTCAAAAAAATTAAAACATGGACTTCTTGTGAACTCTTTCCTCACACAATTCTTTCATGGATGAAAAGAAAAATTAATACCTACGCACTTTGATAAAATATGTTGGTACTTATCTTTTCCATTGAAGCATGGGTGTCACTTGCATGGATTTTTCAATGGAGGTCTTTTTATAGTTCTCCAGCTTCATTTTTTTTTCTAAGTAAAACTATATCTATTAAGCAGTCAAACCAGAGTTACAATTCTCATCCTCGGAAATGGATGAATCCATGATGGAGGGAATAGGCAAAACGCTACTGTCCAAAACTATACTGCACCTAGAGGGGAAACTAGCCTTGAAAATCCAACCATAATATGTTGCCCATAGCGGGAAACCAGCCTTAGTAGCAGTATAAAAAGAGATAAACAAAGCTAAACAAAGATAGTAGATAAACCAGTAAATGGAGAAATTCGAAGAGTGAAATATATGGAGAACCTTCATGCGAGTCGCTGGGGGGAGGCGATTCTTCGAGAATGCGGTAGATATATCTATAATCCAGAGTGTCCAGGCCTTGGTTCACATCCTCAAATGGTTCATGCAAAGAATAATGAAGATCAAGGCGCTCCTCTGGTGAGTTCGCAGAGGCGATATCCTGCAAGAGGGTTGGATTTTCCAGAGAGGCCATCACATTGTGGTCATGTTTCTTCGAGGGGGTTCCCTAATGGCTCAACCCCAGGAGTCGCTTCTCCACAGCTGGTTCAAAATCACTGTCATCTGAATTAGAGCTAGAAGCAGGCTACTTCTAGGTGCAGGAATTACACTTAAGTAAAAATCCTCAACACTTAAATTGTCAACCCAGGGGATTCATAAACTTAGAGACGAAGCACAGGCAATGCCAGAGATGGTATGAATATTTCTAATATCAAATCCTACTTTTGAAAAGAATAATTTTAGAATCAAACTTTAGAGGAGAAAGAGGGAACTCAAAGCATCAAAAAAATATGAGGCTAGAACAAGAAGAAATGTACTTGCAAAAGAGATTAAGAAATAAAGAGGAGCAATCACTCTAAATATTGATTAGATACTGAGAATGTGTTTCCTTTAGCAAAGACACCTTAGCAGTTTTCAACAAATCGGCCCCTTCAATCCTGCATATGTAAAGATATCCTTCTCGCGAAAATCGATCTTGCACTAGTGCGGTCTTCTTGCACTAGTGCAGGAACACGATTTATGCAGAAAGTGTAAAGTAATGTCTTTACTAAAAAAATGCTTCTCTTCGTGTAAGGGCTTTGAAATTTCTCAAGTTCGCAGCACTCAGACCCAATACCAAGAAACTGGTTCTTGTACTTGATCAGAGTGTTGTGCTCAACTTAGTGTTCCTTAATTGAGTTCATTAATTGTCAACCAAGGCTAGTAAACTACTGAAGTGTGGTGCACTATATGTGCCTAGGTATTTGTTTCTCACTACGTTGTGTTTAGTGTTTTTATGATGTTTTTGGTTTTATGGTTTTATGTTAAAAAGGAAAAGAACTAAATGTTGGGAAAGAGAAGTGGATGGTTACACTAAAACAGAGAAACACCTATTCTGAACTTGTGTATGGCACTAAAGAACGGAAAATGCAAAGCTTGGTAATGACTCCTAAATCACAATATGAACTCAATAACTCAGAGCATGAACTTATCCAATTCGTTCATTAGAAATGTGTTGGAATAGCTTGAGAAAAGGACAAGTTTAGTGCAAATGAGGTTCTCCTAAGTTAAACAATTATCTTACAATATTACAAAGAATCTCATCCATGGCTAGAAGTTTATTGGAACACAATTTGGAAAAGATTACTTGTAGCACAATAATATTTCTACTCTAAATTAACTTGCAATGCTAATATTAATCCATTCTGCAACTTCAACTTGTCACTACTAAGCCTTGTTCGAAAGTTAAAGATTTTCTAGAATAGTTTTGGGAAAAGGCTTATTTGTGAAATTGCAAAAGATTGCAGAACAATCAAGGCCTTAAACTGATATCACTAATTCCTATTCATATAAATATGTATAAATAAAAATTCAAAACAAGATTAGTTTGTAAATAATGAAGGCCGTGAAATCTAATTTTGACAGCTTACAGTGCAATGGATGACACTTAACTAGAATGAAACTGATCAAAATTAAAACAGAGTAACCAAAACTAAACTAAAATGCCATTAACCTAACTTGAAAGACAGTGAACTGGAACTAAACTAGAATGCCACTAATCTAACTTGAAGTACAGTGAACAGAGTTAAACTAGAGTGCCATTATCAAACTTGAAATATAGTGACAGAATTAAACTAGAATGACATCTACCTCCGGAGTATCTCAACTAAGCTAAAATGAAACTAATTCTATGAAATAACACAACCCTACCTTGTTTAATATGAGTAATGTTGTGGAATAGCTTGTAAAAACAAGTCTGGATATATCATTCAATGCATAAAACATAAAACATAAAGTTCAATAAAACACATTAAGCTCTGAAACACCATCACAGCTATGTCTCATTCGGAGTTAGTGATATTTTGGAAGAGATTAATAGGAATAGGACTAGTTGTAACAACTAATGTAATTGAGCACGAAAACATAAAGCTCAAAGAAATGCAACTAACTCCTACAATACTAAAGTTATGCCTCATTCCATATTAGTAGTCTTTTGGAAGAATTCGTGAGAACAAGACTAATCTGTAGAATCCAATTTAAATGATTATAAAAACACGAAATTCAGAAAATTGCTAAAATAGGAATGCAGTTACTTATATAAATTGTATGAACAAGGCTTCTCAGGTAGCAGGGGCCCTCTACCACCGGATTAGTACGCAAAATCTACTTCAAGATTGACTCAGCGCTTTCAATAAAGTGATGCTTCTTTCATTAAAGGATAAATTACTTTAAAACAGAGTGTTTCGGACTTCTAATATCTAGAAACCAAAAACAAAATCTAACCAGATGTTTCTCGGTCTCCCGAGTCATACTTATAACAAAATTACATAACCGTATCTGAGATAACATAGGGATAAATGAGGTCCTTTCCAAGGCCTTCTAGAGACAAAATTGAGAGATTCTGTGGAATTTGTAGGAGTTTATTCTTGAAAGACAACTTTAAGACCAGGAAGTGAAGGAAAAATCTTGGCCTCATGTTTTTTCTGAACAAATTACATAAGTCTCTACAAATTTTGCATCCAAAGGACACTCTCTCAAGGCATGCTTCTTTCTACATTTGGGACAAAAGATTTCTAAGGCATCAGATTCAGCTTTTTGCTTGTTTTGTAACTTAAGGGTGTCTATTTGTTCACTAAGACTCCCTAAGATGTCAGATTTGAATTCATCAAGCATATGCCCTATCTCTACCCTACTTTAAAATACGAGAAGCGGGCTGCTGCCCTTGCAAGAGCAGGGTCTCTTGGACCTTTTACAGTTTTGGATTTCCCTCTTGAAATGTTGATACATAACTTAGATATTTCAGGTAATGTGAGCTGAGATATATCCCCTTTTCCCATCATGTTAAGGATATCCAACCATTCATCCATAATTGTCTTCAACAAGAGAGCTTTTAAGGTGTCTTGGTCTAAGTTCTCCATTTTTTCTCTTTTGATGTTGTAATGAAATATCTCCAAAAAATCTTCCAGGTTTTCATCTTCTTTTTGTATCATCTTAAACACTTCCTCCTTATGATTGACTGACATAAAATAATCCAAATACCTCTCTAGAAATGCTTGTTTCATGTCTTCCCATGTCTCAATAAGTTTGTTGATCAAACTCGTAAACCACTTCAATGTTGCTCCTTTCAATGTTGAAGGAAATAGTTTAAGTTTTTGAGCATCTTGTAAGTAGTCATAGGTTCTACATAGGACTTCAAATTCAAATAGGAAGGTTTCAGGATCTTCAGTTTTTAGTCCATAGAAGTTTGGAAGGACAGAGGGTGAAATGTTTTTCATGGTTGTATTGGTTTCTTCACCTACTATAGGAAACCCAAAAGAGATTCCCATTTCTCTTCTACCTCTTCCTCTACCTCCTTCTCCTTCTACACCTCTACCTCTACCTCTACCCACTCCAAATAATGTGTGTTCTCCATTAAAGACTCCTCCTCCCCCCTCTTCTGCCATAGTTGATTCTTCTGTAGAAGTGGAAAAGTTTGTGTCTCTAGCAGGGGTCCTTGAATATTCTTCTAAGACAGGTTCAGTGGATGAATTCGAGGGTCTTTCTAATGGAATGTATAGTCCTAAGTCCTCTAGAATTCTAAGATCAGTAGAGGATGGAATGTAAATCTGAGTTGGAGGTGTGCTGGCTCTTGGTCTAGGTGAAACAAGTGGTGTTCTAGGAATCAAGCTTCTGCTTCTTATGAATCTACCCCTTGAGTATCTTTCTCTACGCATATCATTTTTTTTGGGAGTTGAGAAACAAGGTTACCTAGTTACACTTCCCTGGCAACGGCACCAAAATGTTGTGCTCAACTTAGTGTTCCTAAATTGAGTTCATTAATTGTCAACCAGGGCTAGTAAACTGCTGAAGTGTGGTGCACTATATGTGCCTAGGTATTTGTTTCTCCCTACATTATGTTTAGTGTTTTTATGATGTTTTTGGTTTTATGGTTTTATGTTAAAAAGGAAAAGAACTAAATGTTGGGAAAGAGAAGTGGATGGTTACACTAAAACAGAGCAACACCTATTCTAAACTTGTGTATGGCACTAAAGAACAGAAAATACAACGGTTGATAATGACTCCTAAATCACAATATGAACTCAATAACTCAGAGCATGAACTTATCCAATTCGTTCATTAGAAATGTGTTGGAATAGCTTGAGAAAAGGACAAGTTTAGTGCAAATGAGGTTCTCCTAAGTTAAACAATTATCTTACAATATTACAAAGAATCTCATCCATGGCTAGAAGTTTATTGGAACACAATTTGGAAAAGATTACTTGTAGAAAAATAAGATTTCTACTCTAAATTAACTTGCAATGCTAATATTAATCCATTCTGCAACTTCAACTTGTCACTACTAAGCCTTGTTCGAAAGTTAAATATTTTCTAGAATAGTTTTGGGAAAAGGCTTATTTGTGAAATTGCAAAAGATTGCAGAAAAATGAAGGCCTTAAACTGATATCACTAATTCCTGTTCATATAAAGATGTATAAATAGAAATTCAAAACAATATTAGTTTGTAAATAATGAAGGCCGTGAAACCTAATTTTGACAGCTTACAATGCAATGGATGACACTGAACTAGAATGCAACTGATCAAACTTAAAACATAGTAACCAAAACTAAACTAAAATGCCATTAACCTAACTTGAAAGACAGTGAACTGGAACTAAAATAGAATGCCACTAATCTAACTTGAAGTACAGTGAACAATGTTAAACTAGAGTGCCATTATCAAACTTGAAGTATAGTGACAGAATTAAACTAGAATGACATCTACCTCCGGAGTATCTCAACTAAGCTAAAATGGAACTAATTCTATGAAATAACACAACCCTACCTTGTTTAATATGAGTAATGTTTTGGAATAGCCTGTAAAAACAAGTTTGGTTGTATCATTCAATGCATAAAACATAAAACATAAAGTTCAACAAAACAAATTAAGCTCTGAAACACCATCACAGCTATGTCTGATCCGGAGTTAGTGATATTTTGGAAGAGATTAATACGAATAGGACTAGCTGTAACAACTGATGTAATTGAGCACGAAAACATAAAGCTCAAAGAAATGCAGCTAAATCCTACATTACTACAGTCGTGCCTCATTCCATATTAGTAGTCTTTTGGAATAATTCGTGAGAACAAGACTAATATGTAGCATCCAATTTAAATGAATATAAAAACACAAAATTCAGAAAATTGCTAAACTAGGAATGGAGTTACTTATCTAGATCATATGAACAAAGCTTCTCAGGTAGCAGGTGCCCTCTACCACCAGAGTAGCACACAAAATCTACTTCAAGATTGACTCAGCGCTTTCAATAAAGTGATGCTTCTTTCATTAAAGGATAAATTACTTCAAAACAAATTGTTTCGGACTTCTAAGATCTAGCAACCAAAAACAAAATCTAACCAGTTGTTTCTCGGTCTCCCGAGTCATACTTATAACAAAATTACATAACCGTATCTGAGATAACATAGGGATAAATGTATTTCCATATTAAAATCAAACTAGAAATCTGGTGGTGGTCTCATATTATGATTAAGGACATCAGGACAATCCTTGTCCTATTAGAAGTCGATCTCCCAGTTTTAGTTCGCACATGCATAACCACCTATAGAATTTTGTTCAAACTTCTTAGAGAGCAACAAATGATGAGGGAATGATGTGGAATACGACCATATGTTTTTTTCCCTGAGGTGACATCTGGAACCTGCGTAGACATGAAGACAACTGCAGAATCGGCAACTATCTACAAAATGTCTACATTCTATAGCTAGGTCTAGTCAAAAAGTACTACAACAACAAAATTATGAAAACATAGCAAGTTAGTCATGATATACATTCTTAAAGAAATTTTAATTAATCCTATTGATCATTTGAGCCTGTAATTAATAATGGACAAAGGAAATGGAGTGGAATGTGATGGAATAAAAGAACATCTTTGGGGCTCAACACAGAGCTTCTTGCAATTTAACTTTTGATTCTTGAAGTCAATGATTCATTACTGCAGTGTGATAAAACCAAATCATATATCAGTAAAGATGAATATTTGTAGAAAGTAAGAAAACAGTCTTTTTAATTAAAATATGATTGAAAGCAAGAAAGTTGTTAGAAGTAAGATAGAAAGTCTTGCTGCATCATATTATCTAGCGCTAGTGCAATAATAGTTCTCCTGCTTGCACCAGGGAGAAACCAAACCAACGTGCAGAAATTAAATACCACACCAACATGCACTGGTGCAGGAACAAGCCAGGCAGAGGAAATAAACCAAATCATGAAAAAAGTGAATAGCACACCAACGTGTACTGGTGGAGGAACGAACTAGGCAGAGGAAATAAACCAAATCGGGTAGAAAGTGAATAACACACCAACATGCACTGGGGCAAGTAACTCCTCCTGCTTGAACTAGGTAAGCGAAAAGAAATCAGTCGTACAGAAAGTAAATTAACTACTTCACGCAACAGATCTTCTTCCACTCAAACATAAATTAAAATGTTGTAAATTAAATCATGTGTGATAGTTTAAAACATAAATTACAAGAACAAAAAGGAGGGAGAACGTGCTGGGTTGGCTGGGCCCTTAGCCAACCAGCGCGTTTCCCTTCCAAATGAAAATGCTACTCAGTGTCACTCATCAAATATTTAAGCCAAATGATAAAATGTACAAAAAATGATGCAGATCTCTTCTTATTAGATCCTTAAAGAAATTACATACGCGATTACATATCTAGCCCAGATTTGGGCAATAACACAAGACAGAACTGTTACTGCCTATCTGGTTCTATTCTCTGATCTATTCGATTCTATCAAAACATTGAACTCCTTGTCCTATTTACATTTCTTCTTATAAATTTCCTTTTGGCCACAAGCCAAAAGGATCGTTTACCATTACATAGCCAATTATAGAAATCGTTATAACAAATTACATAACCGATTGCAGAATAAGCTTTCAGCCTTCAAAATTAGATATCTTTTAACAAAATAGGTCACGGCTATCTCCAGCTATTCGTCTCTCTTAAGTCCGATCTCAGCTACTCTCGATTTAACTACTGTCATAGCTAGGACTCGACTGACTTTGGATATATTTTCATTGATCGTAGCTAAGGTAGTACAAAACAAGCGACAACCCAAGTGATCCAGATTCGCTGCCAAGATTCACATCGTTGGTGCTGGTGCGGGATCTGTTCTGCACTAAAAATCAGCGATCAAGATAAGTGATCATCTATTAAATAGCACAGGATGCAACGATAAGTTACGAAAGTAATTCTAAGTAAGAAATCACGTAATAGATAGTTAATAAATTCTAAGTTGAGTTAAAAATGTAAATTATGAAGTTTATGCAAAATGTGTCATCGTTCTCGCACTAGTGTAGGATGAGGGCATATAAGATAGGTAAAAGAGGGTAAATGGTTACGATTTGGGAAGGGAGGAATGGTAAAAAATAATGAAATTTAGGGGACTAACAGCTACATGGGGAGGGCTTTAAGTTTGCGGGGGAGGAAGTCAGGCTCAGCAGTAATGGTGGATTTACGAGCCCTCTTCTTGCAACGGGAGGAGGAGGGTGGATCATACGAATTAGAGAGCTACAGGGGAGGAGCCAAAGGGTAAAAAAAAACAGTGGGAGGTGAGGCTAGAGCAAGGATGGAGGGTGACAAGTCTGCCACATCCCAGTCGAGAGGAAGATTCAAGTCCGTGTGGAGAGCATGTGGCAGAGGGGGCCGCGTAGGGAAGCCCCTTCCCCCCGTTTTCCTGCAACGTTGCCTATGGCGCCGTGGCATCTTAATGATCCTAGGTAAGGCGCAGTATTTTTGTAGAGTCCAGATAGAAGATGGAGCACAAAGGCTTCTAGCCAGAGCCGAGGGGGGCCGAAGCCACAGAAGCACAAGGAAGGCAAGCAGAGCAGGTTGAAAAGTGGAGGGAGGAGCGGGAATGGCGAACCTCATAGCGCAGGGAGTAAATAAACATGACGTTGAGTACGTCGAGGGAAGGGTGGTGCATGGGACTTTAAAGCACAGGCCATGTGAGAAATTAAGGCTTCGGGTATCCCCAGGCCATGGCACATCGGCGCGCCATGTGGTGAGCCACATGGCTGCCCCGTGTAGCCCATCAAGACTATATAACACCTACATCCAGGGGATGGAGGTCATTATGGATCAGGTCTATACATCCTTGGAGGAGAACTTCATTATCAGTAGAGGTGAGAAAGCCAGCTCAGAGAGGCGAGGAATGGTGGACACCTTTTTTTGCAAGGAGATTCGCTACCTTGTTAGCAGAGCGTCACACATTGTGGAAGTCAATAGCCGTGTCCATGCGAATTCCTTTCTTGAGCATGGTGATTCTGGTGGCCAGGCACCAGCTCTTGTTGAGTTTGGTGGCTGAAGAGCCTGCCTGGAAGCGCTTAGCCATGCCAATGAGTATCTGAGAGTCGCCTTCGATGAGAAGGGGGAAGAGATGATGGTCTCTAGCTATGATGAGCCCCTGAAGTAGTCCTTCCAACTCTACCAAATTGTTTGTATCCCATCCGATCAATCCGTAGAATACTGTGTGCACTTGGCCTAGAAAGGTTCTAAAAATACCTCCAAATCCAGTTTTCCTTGGATTCCCTTTGGAGGCTCAATCAAAGTTAAGCTTGTAGAAGCCTGAGGGCGAAGGGGACCAATGTCCTAGAGAGGGCACCATTTGGTTTGAGGGGGGCTCAGGAATGGGTGAGGACTACAGCTAGAGGTCCCAATTGGCCCAAATGATTTGTTCCCCTTGGAGAGTGGGGAGGTCCGAATGATTCCATGGATGAAGAGCTAAAGTCTCCTGCAAGTTGCTACAAACCATGTTCCATAGAGTTTTAGTAGAGGAACGTTGGTCTTTAAAAATACGGTGATTGCACTCCTTCCATATCGTCCAGAGGAGGTGACCTGGGAGTATTTTCCATAGAGCGTTTAGAATGGCACAGTGAAAATGGGTGGAAGGAGAGCTCCGTATGGTGTTGACGATGCTCCCAGGGATTCTATTCGATCTTCTGCTAAGAAGTGCCACTTTGTCCCAAAGTACCATTTCTCCCATGCATTCATTGAAGAGATGCTCATTATTTTCCTCCTTGTTCCTGCAATTGGGGCATTGGGATGGGCAGATGAATCATTTTCAACAGAGATTGTCCCAAGTATGTAAGCCACACTTACTAAGGAGCCAGAGGAAAGTGGAAATTTTGGCCAATTTTTGGAATGCCAGACTTTGTCCTAGATGTCGTCGGGCTGGTGAGGCGGTAGCAGCACATTGTAGGCTTCCTTGGTGGATAAGGTGCTAGTGGAGGTATAGCCCCAACAGATATGGTCAAGATCTTTTGAGACCCAAATTTGTTGCTTGTTGATTTTTTCCGCCATCTCTGGGGTTATATTGAGTCCGAATTGAGTTTGCAGATGTTCCACTGTTAGCGATTGTCAAAACTGGCCTGGGGAGATTACTAAGTTTCTCCAGAAAGTATTTATGCAAGGATGGGCCAGATGTTCTAGGATGCCTGGCCAATCCGAGGTGGAAAAAGATCCGCCAATTTCGGCATCTGCTGCCAAGAATCGTACCAAAACTTTTCTGAGCTGCCTGACTTGACCTCCCAAAAATTATGGTCACGGATAAGGGCATGATGCTAACTTGCCACTCTCAAGCTGAGGGAGCCTTCTTGATTACTGTCATAATGAATGAGGTTGCCCCGTGTCCAGCTGCGGGCATATTTGGCTACCCACATTTGTGCCCATGGGATGTTGGTGTTAGAAAACCATTGCCACCAAATTTTGGCTCCCATAACTTTGTTACTGAGGTGTGGATCACGCAGCCCCAAGCCGCCTGCATGCTTGGGAATGCACACCTCTTGCCAGTTCACAAGGGCCCATTTCGTTATTGCCTTGCTGCCTCCCCATAGAATGTTGTGTTGCAGGTCCTAAATTGCTTTGAGTACCCATTTAGGTGCTGCAAGCATGGAGAAGAGGTACAGGGGCATGGATTGAAGGACTCATTTAACCAAGATGAGCTGGCTAGCAAGGTTCAGGGCTCGATGAGTCCATAAATATAGTCATGATTCCAATCTGTCCAACAAATATTTCCAGGAGGAGTGCTTGAGAACAGAATCAGTGAGAGGCACACCAAGGTATTTAGAGGGCAAAGCTGCAATAGGATATCCCAAAATTCTGGCTATGTTGCATTAGGTGATCAGAGGGGTGTTGAAGAAAAAAACAGGGATTTGGAGTTATTGACTAAAGGTCTAGCCGCCAGAGAGAAGCAGTCCAAGATGGACTTGAGAGTAGAGGCCTCTTGGATGAAGGGGTGGTCGAAGAGCATGTTGTCTGCGATGAACTATTGGTGCGAGATGGGAGGGTGCTGATGAAGAATTAGCTCTCAAAGAGAGTGGTATTGAATACTGGCTTTGAGAATCCTGCCTAAACCTTCAGCCATGATCAAAAAAAGGAATGGGGAAAGAGGATCCCCTTGCCGGATGCTGCGAGAGGGAGAGAAGGGGAGGGAGGGAGATCCATTAAGGAGAATGGAGTAAAGGGGAGAGGAGATGAGGCTGAGAATCCTTCTGATCTAGGTTTGACTGAAAGCAAAGGTGGATAGCATTCGCTGGATGTAGCTCCAACTAAGCTTACCGAAGGCCTTTGAGAGATCTATCTTGAGCATCATTCCTGGAACCTTGTATGTCCTTAAGGAGTGCACCACCTCATGCATGAGAATGATGCCATCAAGCATGTGTCTCCCTTCTACATAACCGGTTTGCTTAGAGGATATAAGGAGGGGAAGGATGGTCTTGAGGCGATTGGCGATAACTTTGGATACCAATTTGTAGAGAACATTGCAAAGGGCTATGGGGTGAAATTTGCTTAGGGAGGAGACTTGGTCTTCTTTGGCAATGAGGGTGATGAACATGGCGTTAAGAGATGGAAGCATCTAGTGCATGGATCAGGATTCCCCAACCATTTCCCAGACCTCCTTCCATAAATTTTTCCAAAAGAAATGAAAGAAGTTGGTGGTGAATCCATCTGGGACAAGGGCTTTGCCCGCTTTAAGCTCTGCCATGGCTTGATCCACTTCCTGAAGAATAACAGGTCTGAGTATCATCTGGTTGTGTTCATCTGTAATCAAAGTGGGGATATGTTTAGTGATGCTCTCGATGGCTACCTGGCGATCCAAGGGAGGTTCCATGAGCGAAGCCTTGAAGTGGTCCAGGAGTTCATGCTGTATCTCTTCATGTGTCTCTAGGCTTTCAACTTGATCATTGTGGAGGATAGAGATGTGGTTGGCCATTCTTCTTTGTATGGTGGAGTAGTGAAAGAAAGCGGTATTCTTCTCGCCTTCTTTAAGCCATCGGATTCGGGACTTCTGTTTCCAAAGCATTTCTTCCTGAGGTTCCCCTTCCTCAATCCATGATTTGAGGACTTTCTCCTGAGTGTCCAGGACCTCAGTCCACCCAGAGCTAATGAGATCTTGTTGTAGCTTCTCCATTTGAGCTACTAGATCTCTATGCTCTTGGAAAATGTTGTCGAAGGTGCTTTGATTCCACCTTTTCAATCTGGTTTTTATGATTTTGAGCTTCTGCTAAATATGTACATGATGGATCTACTGAAGGGGGTAATGGTATGCCATCGGTGCATCACCATGTCACAGAAACCCGGATGAGGGAGCCAAAATTGCTCAAAAATAAAGGGTTTGTGTCTGCCCTGACTCAGCCCCTCCCACTGAAGTTGGATGGGCCAATGGTCTGAACCTGCCGCCAGAAGAATGGAGGAGAAAATGTCTCCTCTGGCTTGGATGACTGGATTTGAAACAAGGAAGTGATCCAGGCGTGAGGCAATGAATTTGGATCCAATTCTGCGATTATTCCAAGTATGGAGGCCATTATCAGTGGCGATGTCAATGAGATGGTTTTGGGTGATGAAAGACTTGAAATGCAGAGTATCAGCTTCGATAATTGGACAGCCTTCGTACTTTTCTCGCATACTAGTGATCATATTAAAGTCCCCACCAAGGATCCAATGGGGAAAGGTTTTTTGAGCATGCAGAGTTGAGAGATCATCCAGGGTGCAGATCTTGCTAGCGAGGGACTAAGGGAAGTAAATATTGGTGAGGAGACCTTTGAGGCGGGTTTCGATGAGGTGAAAAAAGGCTTCAACAAAGTGGCGGGAGGCATGAAAGTGAGATAGGGAAATGATTGTTGGATTCCACACAATGGCGATGCCCTCGGTGGCCCCATCTGAATCTACTGCTACAATATCACAACCCAGCTAGAGACAGGATAGAATGGAATGAAAAGTATTACTGATACATTTGGTTTCCTGCATAAAAAATATGGCAAGTTTGTTGCGTCTAATACTATTTTTTATCATACGACACCTTAAGGGACTGTTGATCCCTTGAATATTCTATGACGTGAGCTTCATTGTAAACTTGAGGGTTTTAGAGCTTTGAAATTTTTTGTCAACTTGGGATATCTACCAGACTCCACTAGTTGATCCCCCAATGTAATGAGCTTTTCTAAGTCCATTGGTCTCTCGCGTTTCCTTGATTATCTGATGATATTGATAGTTTACCAAGGAATAATTTCCCCTTGGATTCCAAGATGGACGCTTCCCTTTAACAGCTACGCCTTCAGCAACGCTTCCTCCAAACTTTCGATTTGCCTAGGAGGTATGGTATGGTAATCTTTTGAGTCACAAGATTTTTCTAGCCCAGTTAGATATAGATCTCCAAAGTCAATGGATTCTGGTTCTTCAATCATATAGGTGACAGAGTCTAATTTAGGGCTTACTAAGGGAGTCTTGAGAAGATCTGAGGGGGATTGAAGGTCCAGATCCATCACGACATGCTACATGGGGATGCTATTTCGAGTTGGCTCAATAGGGGAACTTGGGGAGGCTTTCAAGGTATCATTAGTGGTCACAGTTCTCAATATTGAAGAGTTCAAGCCCTCGAGGGGAGGCATCGTTCCAAAGGAGGGGGCGTTGGAGATAATGGGATCGGGTTGAAGCTCCTTAAGAGGTAGATCCACATCAGGGTTGGCTAAAATTTGGAAGCTATTGATGGAGGAGGGGATTTGCGGGGAAGGGGAGGCCTAGGGAGGGTTGGGGGGGTCAAGATTCTTTTTAGAATGTATTTTTCTGTGGGCTACCCGAGTAAAACCATCTGGATCTAAGGTAGTAGAGGGGCCAGAGGGAGCAGGGGGTCGATTTTGGGAGCAGTCACGAAACAAATCACCATGCATGTGACATTTTCTACAGTGAAAAGGAATGTGTTCATAATCTGAGGATTGGATCCATTCAAAGTCTTCGTGCCAGAGACTTACCGAGTTAGGGAGCACTTTCGCCAGATGCATATAGACGCAGATCCAAGCATAGGCTGTGTATCAGTTGTGTTTGGTTTCCTCAGCAGTTTTGATGAAGGTTCCGAGGTAGTTTTAAATCTCCTTAAGGGTGATTTCTTCCCAATAATCATGCGGCAAGGAGTATAGTCTAATCCAGACTGGTGCCCAATTGAAGTCTTCTTTGTGTGGGTTGAAACATTCCACCCAATCCCTCAGAAAGAGCCCTGCTGCATTGAAAAATTAAGGGCCTCCATCAATGACTCGATTTTTGTCTTCGATGCGAGTGAAAATGATGTTGAAGAAGCCCTTTGGGGTCTAATTGTAGATCCACTTGGCCTTTTGGCTTCCATTTCGTCTTGATCCAGCCATATAGGGCTTTCTCAGTTGGCCATAGCCCAATAAACTTGTCGATTAATGCATGGTCATCCATATATTGAATGCAGCCATTGATGCACTCAGTGGGGAGATGGATCTCTGGTTCTTTAGACTGGATAGGTATGCAAGTCGATGATTTCACAGGCTATTCATATTTAGACCCAATCCCATTGCTAGATCAAGGTAGAGACTGAGAGGCTACTATATCGATTGTAGGAGTCGAGTGAGGAGACATATTGGTTGCGTACGAGGAGCTGGGGATGTCTGATCCATGAATATCCCCAATGTTGGGGGGGTTACAGGGCCCCCTCTTTGGAATTTTCCATGCCCGAGACAGGCAGCAGGATCAGTGAAGATAGCGATAAGGGGGAGCCAGAAGTGGCAGCGGTGTCTTCAGAGAGACACGAGAGAGCCCTAGGTCTGTAGGCCTTCGCTTCGATCTCAACTCTCGGATCCTCCTTCACCCATAACTGAAACCGGTATCGGAAAAAGTTAGTCCTCTAGCCTCATTATACAACATAAGTTACTACAATGCTCCTTCAGGTTCCTCAAATGATGCTCCTCGCACAAGATTCATGACATTACAATACTTTATGCAACTTAGATATTCTACAATAATGATTTCAACGGTGCTTATTACGCATTTACTTCTCTAATTGATCTTAGCGCCACCAATATTGCTTCAATGCAATTCTATCCATCCACCATGCAACTACAAACTTCATATTAAAAGAAACTATGGACATGCCTCCTCCACAAACATTGGAAATTCATGGCTTCAACACTAATTTCGATTTGAATTGACTCTCAAGTTAAGTAAAAACATTGCTTTTGGATGATTGAGAGAACAAAGCCTTATCGAAAACATCCTCGACCTCATTGTCTCATAAACTGTAAGTGACACATCTAAAGGAAGTACATTGAGATTGAATAGAAAAAATGACCAATGGGTTGCAATGTTACTATATGTACAATGATTTTCCTCTTCCAAGCACAACAAAGAAGTTTTTCCATGGATTCTCTCACCCCCACCATTAGTTACAATCCACGTGACACTTTGCTTCACGCTGGCTCCACTTTTAACAATGCATAGGACTTCTACGCAACATCGAAAAAAATATGATCCCACACTCCACACACATAGGCAAAGCATAGAACATATATTATCGATAAGTATATCATTGTTACAGGCTCTAATACTTCATATACTCACCATAAAGTGTTCTTCCATGATGTTCAACTCACATGTCTCATTTCCCAGGAAACACATGACTCATGAGCCACCTAGAGCAATTTCTAAAATGCCAAATGTAATTCAAACAAAAACTCTAGCTTTAAATACAACACTAGCTTCATAAGCAAACAACCAATGTGGTTTTGGGCATTGTGTTATAGGCTCCAATTTGCAGGACCACAAGAATACACCAAGTAATATTTCAAGCTCAGTTCCAAAATGCCGAAATAAAATATGACTCAATCCAAGTTGGAGATTGAACAATTCTCTTTGGGATTTAACAGAACTCTCCAAACAATGATTAAACACATGGTATCCGATCAACTAGACTCATGTGTCTCTCCCAATAGTAATTAAACACACACAAAACTCAACCATGTGAAAATAAACACTCTCACACATATGGTCTCCCTTCATGCTTTGATACCAAATAAAGGGAATTAAGAAAAAACAAACTTAAATTAAGAGAAATATACATGGTGGAAAAGGCATGTAGCCTCAATGTATATTGTGTATACAAATAATGAGAATGATACAATATAAATACATCATGATTATTTCTCAATATAGTTCACCTATCTTGGCCACAAAATCACTTTGGTTGAGTGAATATTTCAACCACACACTAATCTAGGAGCCTAACTAGTTGGAGAGAATCTCTCAACCAACTAGACCTAAACAAACTCCTAAGTTTGAGAAACAGTCTCATTCTAGAATACACAAGTAGGAATTATTCCAAGTTTAATAATTTATTATTTTGGACTTATTCATTATTTTATGAGAGTGTGAGGCTAACATACGTTACTAAAAAGGTACCAATTCAATGAATGTGAATTAGGAATCCTTTCAAGGATGTATGAAAAAACAAAAGAACTCATTAGAAAAAAATATTCATGCATATAGAGAAATCTTATAATATTCAAAAGGAATGTCACCAAAGAGGGAAGAGGACCATAAGATATAATTAATATTAACATAGAATCCTTTACCGCATAGAGAACTATATAAATGAAATGAATACACAATTGCAGGAACTATTGGATGAAGTCATATGTCCAACTACCTCACAATGTGGTTCCAAAAATAATTGTAGTACAAAAAAGGACAATAGTTGGAGAATGTACATCAAGTACATATATATAAACAAGGTCACTCTCAAGAATTGGTGTCCTTTTCCTTGAATCAATGACTTGGTAGATTAGTTATGGCATGAAAATTACTTCACCAATTTGGATTTGAAACATCAATATTCCCAATATGAATAAAGGAAAATGACACGTGGAAGACTACCTTCAAGATGATGTAAGGCCTATACAAGTGGTTAACAATTTCTTTTGGGTTGAGTACTGCACTAAATACTTGTATGCATTTAATGAATGATGTGTTGCATTCCTTCTAGATTCATTTGTCATACTTTACCTATTTTATTTATTTTTTTAACTGTTAGTCTACACCAACCTAGATCCATCTTAACTTCCCATCTACCAAGCGCCGAGAGTGATCAAATCTCTTTTCACTTTAAAAGAGCTTCACATCTCAAGAAAATTGATCCCTCTCAGCTTGGTATATACATATGTAAGATGGATCTAGGCTCGTTTAGTTAATTAATTATAATTATAATTATAAATATTAATTTATGAACCTCAAATATAAAGAATTTTTTTAATAAAAATTGAATCCAGTGAGGGAAAAACTTGGATAAAATATAATATTACATTATTATATGTTACCCAATATTTATTAGCACCCCCAACCAATAAAAAGTAGCTAGAGGTGGGGTTATATACCAATTAAAATGTAATATTATTACATTTTACCTAATATTTCTTGTCACGCCCTTGCCTAAATATTACTTTTTAATCAATACTCCTCCTCACCCCTGAATAATTTTATAGTTGAGATTTTTTACTTTTAAACTTCAAATATAAAGAAAAATTACAATAAGAAGTGGAATTCTTGAGGGGAAATGTTGGTAAAATGTAATATTATAGTATTATATTTACCCAATATAACCTAGTAAAAAGTGGATGGAGGTAGGCAGAAATATTAGATAAACTGTAATAATCACATTTTTCCTAATATTTCCCCACCTCCAACCATATCCAGACAAATTACCACCACGAACATATCATAAAAAAGTTTCGCCCGTACACACTACATGGATTCAAGACCATTTTCTAAAGTGTATCTAAACAAAACATGAAACTAAGATGGATCGAGGCTAGTTTAATTTTCCCCTTAAATAGGTTATATTCCAAATTAATGCCATGGGTCAATACCATTGATTCTTAAAAACATGGGTCATTTTTATTTTTTTATTATTTAATTTTTAAAGGATTTTTTTTTTGTTATTATATTTTTTTTCACCAAGTTAAAATGTTTACATTACGTTATGTTACACATTTATAGCATACTATAGGCATTAGATCTCACTTATAACATACTATAGGCATTAAATCTCACATCAATGAAGGAATTACATATATCCCTCATACTAAAAAGTTTTTCTTTTCAATTACTTTGTCTCACTATATAAATGTTGAAAATGACACCAAGAAATATTCTAATTTAATTTTCCCTTGAATTAAATTAGAATAAATTTATTGTAATTCCACATCACAAGACAACTTGTACAAGTTAACTAAGTTAGTATGACTTAGTTGGTTTAGTTAATTCGATTTGAGGGTCAAAATTGAGTCATGTAGAGTGTCTTCAACATTATAGGAGCCCTGGTTGAGTTTATTTTGAGTTGTAATTAATTAACTCAGTTTATTTGAGTTAAAATCAGTTTAACTAGTTCTAATCGATGGAGGAACTAGTGAGAGGTAAAAGAGTGGAACTTTGACTTGAACCACATCTAGTGATCAATTAGATAACTGATGATTCACTCATTGTTGATCAACGATTCAGTAGGGGCTAACCCAATATTGCATGGGAATTTTGACCTACCAAATAACATATTCTGGGTCAATAATGCTTTTGATGGTTTCTACTTGTCGAGATGTTTTCGTTGATATATGGCACACAATGTAATTCTTCATGGTTTGAGAGATATTCATGTTTGAAGTTTGTACCCCTAGTTAGTGGGCTAAAACCCCATAGGGTTGTGGCATGGGTCATTGAAAAGTCATAATTAATATTTTTTAAGCTCCGAAAATCCCTCCCATGTTCACTTGTTGAAGCCCCTCTCAACCTAAGCATTTATATAAATTTTGATCCTCATTTCCTCCTTATGCAAGGGATTTCGCCATCTGAAACAGGTCGTCGTGGAATTTTTTCTCTAAATTTTTTCTTCGAAGGTTCAGAAGCTGAAATGTTTATGAGGTGAATTCAAAATCCTGAGGAATCTTCTGTGAAAATTTCATATCAGGATGCACAATATTTTTGGAGATATGATATGTGGAAGTCAATGTTTTTGCATGCTCCTGAAATTCATCTCAAAGAAGTGAACTTGGGAAAATCATCATAACTCTCTCTCTCTCTGAGTATTGAATTTGAATTCTGTAAAAATTGGTAGATAGTGCATAGACTTTGTTTTTCTCTTTATTAGTTTTAGAGCTGAATGAAGAAACAGTGACACATGGCATGCCGTACAAGTTCACTCTCCTGAAACAGTCTATAATTAGGGCATTGTGATAGATTGGGTATAACTCTGTTGAAGAATCAAAATTGGGTCAGACCTATGGAATTGGAAAGACACCTCAGAGACTAATATAGGACCAAAAATTAGATATTGGGGATATGAAATAACATAGATACACTAGATTCATTATCGAGCTCCGAGAAGGAAAGAAAAAGCTAGTTCATGTGTTGTCTTTTTTTTTTTTGTAAATCTGTCTACTTCTATATTAGTACAAAAATATGTTACATAGAGGCTGAGGCCTCACACAGCTAGCCCAGAGAAGAGGCATTCATATCATAAGACCACAGCTGTTGACTATCTGAGATGAACCTTGAAGACCAGGACCTTGTCCTACTTCCTAAACAGCTGATTCTGAAAAACAAAATGATGATTGGAGTGCGAGACTCGCTACAACAAGTAAGTCCGAGACAGACATAATCCATGACAAAAATTACAAGCATACAGAAGGATGCTCTGAAACATTGTCTTGAGCCTGAAAGCATGGATAGCAGTGCTTGGGGAGCTGCTACTCGACGAAGGAGAATTACATTATAAAGCTTTGCCAAAGCCAGCGCAGAGAAGAAGGAAGAACCCCCTTACCGAGTACAAATATGTAAGCGAAGCAAAGAGCCATTGGCGTGGATTGTGGGTGGGCGAGGCGCTTCTTCCTGAGCAAGCATCTGATCGTCGACATCTGCAGAGGCGAAGAACGCAACTGAAAGGGCGGGCACAGCAGAGAACTCAGAGAGTGCAAGGAAGAGCAGAAATACAAAGAACGTTGGAGCCCGGCCCGGGAAACAAGTAGTATTCCCATCTTGATTCACGAACAATGCAGAGGGTAAAAGGCGACTTAAGTTGTCAGGGGTGGTCTGGGGTGATGGAGACCGAAGCAATGAGATCATGGTGGTTGAAGGAACATGGATAATTGAAGCGAGCTGAATGGAAGTGCTCAGAGGAGGTGAGGCGAACATGAGCTGCAGAGGTGGAAGGGCGTCTGCCACGCCCACGACCTCGACTTCTACTGGGTGCCGCAGTTCGACCAACCTCTGTATCAGAAGAATCCGACGAGGTGGCAGAGGAGGGAAACGCAGGTGGCGTATTAACCTGCCCACGAGAAGAACCTCTTCTGCTCAACAATCTTGGCCTCAGACGAGGCATATTGAGAATGAAAGGATAATCTGGCCAAGAAGTCAAGAAAGGAATGGAGAGCGAGCTCTGAGACTGAATTAAACCAACAGAAGGGCCGTGGAAATTACAGAACTGACCAAAAGAAACGTGAAAACCATCCGAGAGCTCAAAGAAGCAGCTTAAACGACACCTCTTGCCATTGCTGGTGCGCAACCAAGGTTCTGATTCAACCTGAGAACAACTGGAACTCAACGGAGAGACACACAGCACTGAAGGAATAGGCGCCATTGCAGTGGAAAGGTCGAGATAACGAGGCGGAAGGAGCTGCATTAATGCAGCATTTACTGTGTAGGCTGGCATATATGAGGTGAGCTCGGAGCGCGAAGGAGTGGCGGTGGTGGTAGACCACGTGCCCACCCACCCCCTTGTCAGCGAATTATATCGCATCTCGTACACCCGCATCCGGGATAGTTCATGTGTTGTCAAGGGTTGCATAGGACTAGAATTTATAGGGCAGAAAAGCAAAGTAAGGTGCAGAAAAGGGTAGCATGACAAGAGCAGCAACCAAGGTGCATAACAGTAGCAAGAAGTTCATCATATGAAGTCTTAAAGTGGGCAGCATTGCATACAACCATTGTAAAGGTATCATTGTACTAAGTCATTTAAAATACATTATTGTAAAAATTGTACTAGTGTCTATCTGCCAAGAGTTGAAGAGGAAATGTTGGGAGGTCTAGGATCATCATTAGGTGGTTGTGTCAAAGTTTGGGTTATGGTCTAGTGTATCTTCTTTTTCTACATCATTTTATGTCATTGTAAAGTGGACCATTTTCCCTAGTACGGGAGTCCATTCTTATTTTATTCTTCTATAGGGTGGTAGGGTGGTGCTAGGGTGAGTTGTAGCTCATTGAGTGTTGGGGAATCCATTCAGTTGACTACTGAAGAATCTTAGGCGTTGGAGCATCCATCCAGTGGGAGCTGGAGAAGAATGCTTTTCTAGATTCTAGGAAGTTGGAGCTTTATTTTCAATTGGAGTTGAATATTAAAGAATTATTAGAAAAGCATTAGGCGATTTTTGTCCCAGAGTAGGTTTCCACCTTAAAAACTATGTGCATTTGTGTTCCTTTTGTTTGCTGCTATCATTGTACAAACACTGATAATAATTGAAGATTAACTAATGCTTTATTTGTAAGGAATACTGATTCACCCCCCCCCGGCTCAGTATTTCCAATAATTGGTATCAGAGCTTGGTTCCTTCAATAACAGTTTAACAGCTGGAAGGAGGTCATGGAGCATACCAAGAATGGTGTACCTCTATTCAATGAAATAAAGTATGCACTCTGGAAAGGAAGAATGGAGGTCTATCTCTTGGCGCAAGGTTACGAAGTATGGGACACTATTCAAAATCGATTTACATCAACCACAGATGAACAAGGTAAGAATAATTTGGTAAATGATGCAAAAGAAAAGAATATTATCATCAGTGGACTTGTTGAATCTGCTTATCATAAGGTGTTGGGTTGTAAAACCGCCAAAAATGTATGGGACAAGCTTGAGAATATATATGCAGGTGACTCAAATGTCAAAGAAGAAAAGCTTCAAATCTATAGAGAAAAATTTGAGAAACTCAGAATGCAAGAAGATTGCAACATTACTACATACTTCCAATACGTTGATGAAATAACCAATACTCTGGAAGGATTGGGAGAGCCAGTTGATGAGAATACTATTATACGAAAGATTCTTAGAACTTTACCAGGGAGATTCAACTGAAAGGTATCGGTCTTAGAATACAGTGAAAATATGGAAAAACTCAGCAAAGAGGAATTACATGGAGTTCTCATAGCATATGAAATGAGACTTGATGAAAAAGAGGGTACTTCGCATCTAGAAACTGTGTTCGTTGCATATAAGAAAACCAATAAGGATAAACAACATTCAATTGAAAAGACATGCACCTGCAAGTTTGAAGAAAAGGGAGATGATGAAGAAGGTCTTTCAGATGAAGAATATGCTTACTTCACGAGAAAAAAAAATTGGTAAGGGAAAATTCAAATGTAAACTTCCATTGATATGTTTCAGCTGTAATGAGGTTGGGCATTTCACAGCAAAATTTCCAAACAGAAGTGATGGCAACTCAAAAGGAAATAAAGGCTTTAAGAAATTCAACAAGCAAGGATCCAAAAGGAACTTTCTCTCTAAAGGATTTAGCTCATCATTCGATGAAGACAATGACAAGGAAGAAGAATCCAATGAGAGAGTATTGTTTATGGCCAAGCACAATAAACCCAAGCACAATAAACAAGAGGTATCAAACAACGAAGAAGAAGGATTGACCATAGAAGAATTTTATAAGGAAGCAATCAAGCTTATAAAATATCTCAAGGCAGAGAAGATCCGTTCCAATACACTTGAAGGACAGTTTCAGGGTCTCAAAATTGAAGTTGAAGAACACAAATACATTGAAGAGTCACTTCAAAAGAATTTGGAGGAAAGAAAAAAAGAAATGGAATAATTAGAAGCCGAAGTAGTCTCGCCACGTGAGGAAGTGAAGAAAGGAAAAACTATCCAAAACTATGCCAACAGCTCAAAGGCATTGGAATAACTCATCAACAATCAACAATATTACATTGACAGAATTGGCATCAGTTACAAAGAAGAAGAAGAAGGACCTCGCACAACAAAATACAATGAACCTATGAGATCTAACATGCATGTAGAATTCACTAGACAGGATTCACAAGAACAACGTTGGAAGACGATTCCTCGACGAAAATTTCCATCCAGGTACCAACATATTTTTTATGGCTACTGTTATTCATGTGGAAAATTTGGTCATAAAGTTGTAGAATGTCGCACATAGCCTAGGAACGAATAAAATTCCAGGATATATGTCAAATACGAACCTCCCAGGGCTCAGCGAAACATCAATAGATTTGAATATTTAAGAAATAATATTGAATGTTACAAATGTCAAAACTTTGGACACATAGCCAAAGACTGCAAACTTGAAAATCCTCCAGAAGAATATTCAAAGCCACAAAACGAACGAACATGGAAGAAAAAGAAGACTGATAATTGTGCTCTCGCTTTCAAGGATAAAAAAAACAAAGACGTGTGGTATGTTGATAGCGGTTTCTCAATGCATATGACTGGAGATAGAAATAAATTTGTATCTCTAAAAGAGAAGAAGGATGGAACCGTGTCCTTTGGAAATGATGGATCTTCAAATGTTATAGGATTAGGTACTGCCACTCTCGAAAGAAAAGATGTTCTAGCCAACAATGCTCTATTGGTTTAAAACATGAATCACAATCTGCTCAGTGTTGGAAAAATGTGTGATCAAGGGCACACAATACTATTTAACTCCACAAAATGTGAAATCAGGAAAGGCATGTATGGTGAAATTGTGGCTATAGCAAGTCGAGCTCCAAACGACATATATATTTTGGATGAAGCAACTAAAGCATGTCTAATAGCTAAAGAGGATGATATAATATTTGGTAGCAATGATGATCGACTAAGTAGGGAGTTTGCTACAAAGGTGCAAAGTGATTTCGAGATGTATTTACTTGGTGAGCTGACATACTTCTTAGGGCTTCAAATATCTCAGCAAGAGAAAGGAATATTTATATGTCAAGCCAAGTACATCAAGGAAATGCTCAAGAAATTTAAAATGGAAGATTTCAAACCCATCCTTACTCCAATGGTAATAGGTTTCAAATTGAGCATAGATGACTCATCTAAGGATGTGGATCAACTTTTGTATAGATCTATGATTGGTAATCTTCTATATGTAACAGCCTCCCGGCCAGATGTTATATAAGCAGTTGGAAAAGTAGCAAGATTCCGAACAGCACCAAAAGAATCACATATTATTTCCATCAAAAGAATTCTTCGATATCTAAAGGGAACAACAGAATATGGTCTGTGGTATCCCAAGGGTAACAATATCATTATTCATTCCTTTACAGATGCAGATTGGGCAGGAAGTGTTGATGATGGTGAGAGTACTCGTGAAGCATTGGAATATCTTCGCCAGAAGCTTGGGATTCTCCCAAGTTCTCATTAGATTTTCCTTATTAAGAATATAAAGGGGGAGTGGAAGTGTGTATAGGTCCACAGGATGGTTGTGTGTCAGGGGGAATTACCCTTTGCCATTGATGTCAAAGGGGGAGATAATGTTGTAGGAAGAGGTGTCATGATCACAGGGGGAGTACTTCTATTGCCATCAATTCCAAAGGGCAAGATTGTTGATCAACAGTTGTCATTAATGTCAACCCAAGAAACACCAGGGGCTAACCAAATATTGCATAGGAATTTTGACCTACCAAATTAATATATTTTATGTCAATAATTATTTTTATGGTTTCTACTTGTCGAGATGTTTCCATTGATATATGGCATGCCATGTAATTCTTCACGGTTTGAGAGATATTCATGTTTGAAGTTTGTACCCGTAGTTAGTGGGCTAAAACCCCATAGGGTTGTGGCATGGGTCATTGAAAAGTAATAATTAATATTTTTTAAGCTCCTAAAATCCCTCCCACGTTCACTTGTTGAAGCCCCTCTCAACCTAAGAATTTATATAAATTGTGATCCTCATTTCCTCCTTATGCAAGGGATTTCGCCATCTGAAACAGGTCATCGTGGAATTTTCACTTTAACTATTTTTCTACGAAGGTTCAGTAGCTGAAATTTTTATGAGGCAAAGAAAAAATCCTGAGGATCCTGCTATGAAAATTTTAGATCAAGGTGTGTAACATTTTCGGAGATATGATCTGTGGAATTCAGTGTTTTTGCAGGCTCCTGAAATGCATCTCAAAGAAGTGACCTTGGGAAAATCGTCATAACTATCTCTATGAGTATCAGATTGAAATTTTGTAAAACATTCTAGATAGTGAATAGACTGTAGTTTTCTCTCTATCAATTTTAGAGCTAAATGAATAAACAGTGACACGTGGCACTCTGTACAAGTTTGCTCTGCTGAAACAGTCCATAATTAGGGCATTGTGAAAGATTGGGTATAACTCTCTCTTGAGGAATCAAAATAGGGTCAGAACTATGGCATTGGAAAGATGACTCACAGGACTACTATAGGACCAAAAATCAAATATTTGGGATCTGAAATAATAGAGATACACCAGATTCAATATCGAGCTCCTAGAAGGCAAGAAAAAGCTAGATCATGTGTTGTCAAGGGTTGCAAAGGACCATACTTTCTAGGGCAGCAAAGCAAAGCAAGGTGCAGCAGAGGGTAGCATGACAAGAGCAACAACCAAGGTGCATAACAGCAGCAATAAGTTCATCATATGAAGTCTTCAAGTGGGCAGCACTGCATACAATCATTGTAAAGTTATCATTGTACTAAGTCATTGTAAATACATTATTGTAAAAATTGTACTACTGTCTATCTGCCAAGAGTTGAAGAGGCAGTGTTGGGAGGTCTAGGATCATCATTAGGTGGTTGTGTCAAAGTTGGGGTTTTGGTCTAGTATATCTTCTTCTTCTACATCATTTTATATAATTGTAAAGTGGTCCATTTTCCTTGGTACGGGAGTCCATTCTTCTTTTATTATTCTATAGGGTGGTAGGGTGGTGCTAGGGTGAGTTGTAGCTCATTGGGTGTTGGGGCATCCGTTCACTTCACTATTGAAGAATCTCGGGCGTTGGAGCATCCATCCAGTGGGAGCTGGAGAAGAATGATTTTCTAGATTCTAGGAGCTTTATTTTCAATTGGAGTTGAATATTAAAGAATTATTAGAAAAGAATTAGGTGGTTTTTGTCGTGGAGTGGGTTTCCACCTTAAAAACTATGTGCATTTGTGTTCCTTTTTTTTGCTGCTATCATTGTACAAACACTAATAATAATTGAAGATTAACTAATGCTCTAATTGTAAGGAATATTGATTCACCCCCGCCCCCCCCCTCTCAGTATTTCAAACACTCATAAATAACTCATGCATGTCAGTTCAAAGAAAGACCCAGTTGAGATTGGAGTTCAAGGGTAGTGTACTATTAGTTTTATAATGATACAGATTCTACAAGTTCAGAGGAAGGCCCTAGATGTATTGCAAAATTCATATTGGGAATTTCCCTAATTAATAGGGGCTGATTACCCAAGGAAACAACACAAGGGAATAGGGATCCTGGAGGGAAAAAAATTGGTTAAGTATTTGCCAAGGCTTGTCTAGGAAGTAGTGAGATAGATAAAGATAGTGCAAAGGTTTCTCTAGTTGGAGAAAAACATTGTAATCTTCTCATATTTTTTGACTTATGCAATAAGAAAATAATGGGGTTTTTAACTAATGCTTTCCCTAGGAGATCATTGTGTAATGTATGTTTGAAATTATTTCTCTTTTATGTTTTGTGATTTCATGATCATAATTGGTTTCTGCAATTGGTAGAGTAGAATCAAGTATATTGTTTTAGAATATTACAATTATCAATTTGATTCTATGTGGATTTTCTACAATAAATTTTGATGTAAAATTAGTATTTAATTTATGGCTGATATTGTTTTTTAAAGGTAATGTTATTAATTTTAAAGTAATGTTACACACAACAGAGTCTCATGTATACATATATTAGTAGACACACAATATTTTTAATTTTTTTTTAATGTAGTGTTACGCCACAACATGTCCCTCATGTACTGGGTTGTAGAGCACCTCTTGATGCAATAATGGGAGGATGTTGAAGGTATTGGTGACTCTAATGAAATGTCACATATTAGCAATCATAAAGAAGTGTGATTTTTCAATCCTTCATATACTTAGATTATGGTTATCTAATAAGCAGTTATCAGAGCCTCACATGCACATAATTAGATTCAAATAAAAACAATTAAATTCAAGATATTATTGTACCATCACGTCACAAAAATAATTCATATGAAGCAACAACAATTGGACAAAAACTAAGCATGTAATTAGGATGGTAAATAATTACTAGCTAACACACATAGGTACACCTAACTTTATCAATTAATTATGATATAAATCCAGCCATCCATGAAAAGACAAATTTTCCTTCATTTTAAATAAGCATGAAATTGCATGAATTAAAAAAAAGTGCCAGAATCATATAATAAATATTGATCTAAATAAAAAAATAAATCAAAAATCAAACAAGATTAGCAAGCCATGAGATAGTCTTCAAATTCACACAACATTGCACAAAATTGAAGATCTTATTACACGCTTCATAGTACAAAATATTTCAAAGAAAATTCATGACAAAATAAGTTTCTCTAATCCCCAACATCTCCTGTTTGGCCTGATCTTGTAGGTTCCTAATTTCCTTAAACAATAACTCTACAACAGTGCAAATGTTCCCCAAGAATTCGAAATTGGACCTCCCTCCTGCTTCATGTCCAAGTCCATTTCAAGTAATATTTTTTTTTATTAAAACAAGAGGTTTGATCAACAAAATCATTTTGAAAATCCAAAATCAAAATCTTTATTGGGTTGGAGGATCAAATATTAAAAGTTTGTAATTCCCATCTAGTAACTTCCTTTAAAATAAAAAGGGGTTTTCTTTCTTTTTTTATCTTGGGCCTTCAAATTCTCTACACAATATTCACAAAAAACCTATTATTAAAAGGCATATCAAAACTATAAACTATAATTAAAATCAAACTCAAAATTATTCAAACCAAATTCTTGTAGATGAAAACAAAATTCTTAAATCAAGGAAAAATTGTTTTATGTTGTTTCATGTTTCATTTATTGTTTCATTTCTAACAAAAATATAGGAATTTTGATGAGATTCAAAAAATAAAACATTTTGGCACTGAATTTTACTCCTAAAATGTAACAACCCCTAGTTGATTTTCCATTAAATAAAATTAAATCAAGATTGTGGGACAGGTATTCCATGTTGAATATTGGGAAAATGTTATAGTGGTTCTTATGGGACATATCTACAATATCAGATCTTGCAAGCAGGTCGACAGGATAATAGGTACATGGAGCTCGATCACGGGTTACAACAGAGTATAGCTACATGCATAGGTACATGTACGAGTGCACAGGATATGGACTATTGTCTCACAGCAGATGGCTTAGTCAAATTTAGGGACAAGATAAATATGATAGACAACAGTGAGCTCAAGAATACTATATTAAGGTAGTTTCATGTGAAACCATATTTAGGTCACCCGAGATATCAGAAGACATTGACAACGGTGAATGAGTTCTACTACTGGACAAACTTAAAGAAATAAGTGGCAGATTTTGTGGCAAGATGCTTGGATTATCAATAGGTAAAGGCAGAGTGTAACCATCCAGGTGGGTTATTACAACCGATCTTGATTCCAGAGTGGCATTTGGAGGTCATTTCCATGGACTTCATCGTAAGTTTATCAAGTAAATCTAGATAACATGACTTGATTATGGTTTTGGTTGACAGGTTGGAAAAGGTAGTATACTTCATTCCAGTGAAGTCTACTTATTCAACCAAAGATGTAGCACAGGTCTTCATCAGAGATGTAGTTGAGGTTGCATGGTGTTCCAAAGAAGACAGTGTTAGATAAGGATGCTAAGTTTACTTCTAAATTTTGGAAAGAGTTATTTTCAGGTTTTGGTAGAAATTTAGCCTTCAGTACAACTTATCGTTTGCAGACAGATGGACAAACATAGAGGGTCAACATGATATTGGAGGACATGTTGAGGATATATGTGATGCATCAACAACGAAAATGGGAAGAGTACCTTCCATTGGTTAAGTTTTCTTACAACAATGGGTATCAAGTGTCTTTGAAGATGAATTTGTTTGAGGCACTCTATAGTCGAAGTTGTAATACTCCTGTTAGTTGGATTGATATAGTTAATAGGGTATAGATATGACCAGATATGTTGGAAATAATGAAATAGGAAATGAAGGTAATCAATAATAATCTAAAGGAAGCGTAGGATAGAAAAAAATTTATGCAGACAGGAACATGTTTTTTAAGGAGTTTCAGGTTGGGGAACAAGTGTACTTGCACATCAATCCCAAGAAGAGCTCCTTGAGTATTGGATCATTTTCCAAGCTGGCACCTTGGTTTTTTGGACCATTTAAAATTCTTGAAAGGATTGGACTAGTAGCCTCTCAACTTGCACTGCCTCTGACAGTGAAAGTCCATGATGTTTTCCATGTGTCATTGCTTAAAAAGGTATGCTAAATATGTTTATCATAACATTGACTGGTCTGTATTGTAGGTGGAGCCAGAAGGAAAATTCAATCTAAAACCTCAGTGCATTTTGAAGAGAAATATGCTCATGCTCCGAAACCAAGCGATAAGGTAGGTTAAAGTGCAATGGAAGCAGTTTGGGCCCAATGAAGGTACATGGGAGATGGCGAATTAGATGCATGCTATGTATCCTTCTTTACTCGCTGGCTGAGTGAATGTTTAGATGCAATTTTTTGGTTTATGTACATATGTATATGGATGTAAATACCACCACGAGTTATGTTATAAAGCTTCAATAAGCGGTATGGGTGTTATGTCATTATGATTGTTGTGATGTTATGATTTCATGTTGGTTTTATTTTTAGTAGGCATTCATTGTAAATACTGGAACGAGCTTAGTTATAAAGCTGCATGGGAAGAATGTTTTGATTTCAACAGTCTTGTTGGTTTTAGGTGGCATCGAACACCAAGGATGGTTTTCCCACAAGGAGGAGGGTTTTGTAACAACCCTTGTCAAAATTCCATGTAAAAGTTAATAAAGGTAAAATAATACCTTAGTCATCGTACATGTATTCCAAGCTGAATGGTAGGAAAAAACATCCTAGTGTGGTGTTGTAGCATTAAAAAACTCCCCATTTTTATACTTAGTTTTCAATAAAAATATGGGGACCCTTTTAATTTTTATGTTTTATTTACTTTTGTTGAAGTTTTTGGTTTTGGAAATAAATAGCAATTTTGAATTAGTTATAATGATTTTAGTCAACTTTAAGTCTTTCCCTTATTGGAACTTCTTATATCCATTAGGGGAATTTTGAGGTATGAAATGGGCCTCCTAAGAAAAATGTACAACCAAAATAAACTTTATGAGAACCAATAGGATTCAAGATGATGATGTCAACCATGGGGGATGATTCACCATTTTTTGAGTAAAAAAGTAAAATGATTAAAAAATAATAAAATAATAAAACTTCTTTTTCAACTCGTATTTTCAACTTATCTCCCTAAGGGTTTACTCAAATGTGAAAGTACTCATTGGATGAAAAATTTAATTCCTCATCCAAGGAGTACCCATGTTTCATACTTTTGATGGACCCCACTACACGAAAAATGAGAAATACATGAAAAATCGTGATTGCAATCACGTTTTTCATGTATTTCTCATTTTTCGTATAGCAGAGTCCATCAAAAGTATGCAACATGGGTACTCCTTGGATGGGGAGTTACATTTTGCATCCAATGATTATTTTTTCTCGAAATTTGAGTAAAACCTTTGGAAGATAAGTTCAAAATACGAGTTGAAAAAGTAGTTTTCTCTTTTCTCCCTCTAAAATTTGATGATGTAATCAAACATTATTTGATTATTTCCACTATTATTTTATAATTTTCTTAGGAGGCCCATTTTAGACCTCAAAATTCCCCTAATGAGAGTCATAATTAAAATATGTTACAAGGGATCGAGGCTCCGATGGACCCTACTCTCAAAGACAAGTATTATCGAAAAATCTTATATAGGAGTTATATTCCATCGTAACTTTCTTTTAAAATGAGTTACGATAAAGCTCATCCCTGATGTGTAACTCCTTGATGCTTACTTTATTGAAAAATAATTCACAAAGGTTTTATTGAGGTTTATTAAAAGAGTTTCTACATTTTTCTATAAACATTATTATAAAACTCTCTTTGGCCCCACAATGTATTTATATCGATGAACTCCATATCAGAATTCCATTTTATCGTAATGTTCTTTTAAAGTTTATTACGATATCCAACACCTCTGATATCCAACACCTTTGATATCACACTTATCTGATATCTTTTTCCCTGATGACATTTCGAAAACATTTTAATTTCCATATCGGAACTCTTCCATCATAGTGACTTATGAAATCCCCCGATATGCCTCATACTTCTTTCATCGATTTTTTTTCTTTTGAGAATCCCTCATGACTGTTATGTTATCGAAACCTTTTTCATATTAGATATTTGGTTTATCATAATTATTCAACATAAAACCTCTAATATAATTCCTCTGATGAAATGACATGACAAGCCCATGTGGTTCCTCATTTACACACTTAATGATTGATAATGTGGGTACAATTATTCTCGAAATTATAAATGTTTACATTTAATTCACATCGATTTTCAAGATTCACTTAAGGGGAGAGAATTATTGTTCTAAATTACATTGTTTGTGCTAAGTATTGGCTAAGGAAATTATACTACTCATATCTATGTTTTTTTTACTGTTGAACTCAGATTCCTGGAATAGCGAAGAAATGCTGAAGGAAGGGAATTTTAAAAAGAAAGTTCCATTAGAGCAACAACCTGCTACTCTTGTGTTATAAATAAAGATAAAAAGGACCCTTCGTCTACATTTTTTTCTGATACAGTTTGTGCAAGGTATTTTGGACACTCTTCATGAGAGGAAATGTATAAATTCTTTGAGGATGAGAAACCCGTGGTTACTGAGAGAAAAGTGACCGTTGATGATACTATTGTTTCAGAGACTACTTTCAGCGATGCAAGGAATTCATTTTTACACAGAATTGTAGCCCGACCAAAATTTTTTCCTTATACCGATATGGTTCGGTGGGTTGTGGATAATTTGATCATTTCTGATAGGTGGATCATTATGAGAAAAGGCACATTTATTAGGTATTTTAACATGAATATTTTCAGAAAGTGTATCATTTGCCCAAACCACAATGTAAATATGACAAAGCATATGTTGAGGCATTCCTTAAGGAACATGGACATGCATCGGAGCTAATTACAGGTTGGAGGAAAGATTCAAACAAGAAAAAAGGAGAAGAATGTGGTAAGTATGTTGTTGATTCTCTTGCGAGGTCTTATTCCCAAATTTTTGCTACGATGTGTCGAATGTATCCACTTCTAAATTTACAGAAATTTTCTGATCAATGGGTACGTATAATGGACGCAGATGGGTTTGCATTTGATTGGGAAAATATGCTTTATGAAAATTTAGTTACTCATATCTTTGCTTTTAGAAAAAATCATAGAGTTTTTGAAAATATAATCCCTCTTTTCTATATGAGTGCCTATATCATGGATGCTTTATGTTTTTCTATAAATATTTCATCTATGGGTTGGAAATGGAATTTGAAAGACCCAACTCCCATCCATGTTTATCATGATATTTTATGGGATTGAAAGTATCATCAACATTTGTATAAAATTTGCCACAGGGTTATCTTACCAATCTACCAGGTCATCTTTGATACAAAAGCACCTCGAATGTCTCCAGAGGCTGAAACTGATTGTTTATGAGTAGGAATATTTTTAGGTGAGGAATCATTTACATATATAAGGGTATATGGAAGTTTAGAAAACCATAATGTTTTATCGTTTTTCATCCCAGATAAAATTCTGAGTATGGAAACAACTTATCAAATTGTGGGTAATGGTATTTCCAAAGTCCATAAAGATGATAATAAAAATATGTGGCTTTCATTTCTATCTCAATTTAAAATATATGCTTTGGAAAATTATAAACATGAATTGATTGAAATGCAGGTTATTCAAGCCCTTAATTTTCGTATTAATAGGAAATATGATCCTCATCTTGTTGTCAATAATATCACAACTACACAAAGTGTTAGATAGTTCATGCATGAGCCTGATAAATTTGATGATCTATTTGAAAAGGATTCTTCTTATTCAATTATGACACGGGATGAAAAGTAACAATTAACCTTTGAAGAAATGAATCATTTTATGCAATACAGAGCCAGATCTAGGCTAGAAAACCTTCCTATGGATTCGTTACAGGTTCTTCAAGTGAAAATTGTTAATGATGATATTACTTGTCTTAGATAGTCAACTAATTATTCTCAACTGAAAGTAGTAGTTGCCTCTTCTTCTTCTCAATTAGATGGAATTGTGCCTGATACTAAGTTATAAAAAATGTGGGAATAATATATTCAAGCCTTAAATTCTAAGACTGATGAGTTTTAACTTGTTGAGATTGCTTCACAAATGAAGGTTCAAGATACCTTAAATAATCCTGAACAAACTTCTGAAACAATGAAGGATGTTAAGGAATATTTAGAGGATAAGGATATAGAAATAATACCAGAATTCCCCTCCTCTAAAGTGGTTTTAAATATGTAGTAAATTCCTCTATTAGACATTTTCTACAGTCCTAAATACAAGGTTGTAGTAAAAAGGGAAAGAAAGAAGAGAAATATTGATCAGTCCCAACCATTAGTCCCTTGTAATGCATATTTTGAAGTATTATGGAAAGCTTCCTCGGCTACTCTAATAGAATAATTGGTTATACTTACTCAGTTTACAGGTGTTTATTCCTTTGTTTCCATTGAAAACGCAACAGAAGTACAACAAAAACTTAAGGAAAAGGAGGAGAGAATTACATTGTTTGAACAAAGTGTTAAAACAGAAAAGCAGTAGATTACAGAGCACTAGCATTCATAGATGATAGAGCTTTAGCAAATATTTGATTCTCTCAATATTCAACATGATATATATATAAAGATCATAGTTTCACAGATTCAGGAATTGCAAGAAATAATTGAAAATTTAAGTACAATCCTGACATTGGTCGAATTCAAGAAAGAAGTTAAAAAGCTAAACACTCTTCTTGCCCAACAGAAAATAGTATTTTTCCAGAAATTGGAAATTATTCATGACAACTTTAAGATAGTAGATTCCATGGTCAATCAAAATTTTGATATGAAAAATTACATTGAGTATATAGAGGAAACTATTTCTAGTTTCCTAACGTGGTAGAAAAGTGAAGGTAGATCAGCTAATCTGGGTTCTGAATTTTTGTAAAAAAAGAAGCTTAAGTTGCACTAATGTAACTAAGTTTTTCTTAGTATGATGCTGAACCATTTCCTTTCTATGATGAGCAATTCCATGTTTTATGAGGTACTATTATCCTTTATCTGATTATTTTCTTAAAGTAGAATGGATTTTTTTTATTATTCACAACATATGTGTTAAAGAAATCGTTAATTATCACTATTGATGTGTCTGATTGGAAGTTTTTAATTATATGTGAAAAAAGAGATCTCATTATGCTCGATGTTTAAATAAATAATTTAATTAGCTATTTAATTAATTCATTTTTCTTTCTTTGAGTTAAATTCATAATTACATGATGATCTATATTGTTGTGATAATTGTGAAATCTTTATAAACACATATACCATAAACTTTCCCATGATAAATAATAGTATATTTATTTCTATTTCAGTTTCTATTTATATTATAGCATTATATCTTTATTTAATTCATCTCACATTATATGAAAGAAATGGAAATTGGTCCCATAATTCTAGTCGGGTTCATTATTCCAAACGGAAAAGGATATCTTTCCTGACCGGTTGGTTATCCGGAATGTTAACGCAGTCATTGAGGATCATCAACATTTCTAGTGCTAGAAGGAGGGCCATATGGCTATGAATGGAAAAAAAGTCTCATCCTAAAACAAAAGGTCATACTAAGAGTCACACACCCTAAGAATATCCACCAACTTTGATATTTCATTCTAAATTCTATAGTTCCAGATCTGAAGTTGTTGAACCACCCACTCAATCTACTATCTCACTTCCAAAATTGATTGAACAAACATATACCCTTACAATGCCACTTATATAATATTTTGAGCTGCAAACTCTAATTAAGATATTGGAAGAAATTCTATTTCTGAAGAACAAGTTTCTCAACCTGAATTATCTGAAGGAAGTGTCACTTCATCTCTTTAAAATTCTATAGTTTTAACTAGATATTAGAGTTAAAAGCTTAGAGCCAAGCCTTTTGAATTTATATTTCCCACTCATAGGAAAAAAAAACATTCTCCAAAAACTGAGTCTTTAGTTAGTGGGATTATATCAGCTTCTCCACCTCATACTCCTTTTTTCAACCCCACTTCTTCTCATTCTCCTTTCCTTCCTCCTATCATTTGATATCTCCTTCTTCCATTCACATTCTTCCTCCATAGTCAACTAGTACTATTATAATTTGTAGTACTATAGGTTAAACCTCTTCAACAATCAATTTTTCTACAAACTCTTCACCAAGTACAACTTATTTTGTACCTAATACTCTCAGAATGGAAAATCAACCCAATATACCATGCAATAATCCAAGAGAAGTTACAATGAAACCACCTTTACATCCTATTCCTAAGCATCCAGAAATATGGTTCCCTACATATAATCTAGATGATGGTTTACCTACAGAGGAACACCTTCACAATTTTATGTTGACATTCAATCTCAATGGGGTTTTGGAAGAAATGTAGTTTGTATACTATTCCATTATACATTTGAAGGATTTGCAGGGTCCTGCTACTTCTCTTTACCAGTTTGATCAATAACAGATTGGGACACATTTGAAGAACATTTCTTGAAGAAGTTTAGGGATGATCGAACAATTTCTACCTTGATCTATGATTTATCAAATCTTAAAACTACCCCAAATAATAAAATCAAACACTTTAATTCAAGATTCAACAAATTATTCAAAAAATTTTGAAATTTCTCCAAACCTACTGCATATCTTCAAATTTAATGGTATAATAGCTCCTTTACTTCAAATATTATGATGCTTGTAGAAAGGTCTCAGAAAACAATACTTTTAGATAACATGAAATGAGCTATATTTGTTGAGAAAAGAGTTCTAGCTCTTGAAACTAAATCTGCCATTCAAGAAAGAAAACAAACCAAGAAAGTAGGTTTTTATCAAACACAAGCATGGTAGAGACAAGAATAGGAATGATAAGTGTAATGTTCCCAATTTTAGCCTCAAGCTAAAATGGAACATTATAGTTGCATATTTTCATTTTGTTTAATAAAATTGGGTAAAGTGACCCATTCATGTAATAAACAGGAATAAAATCCCTTAAAATGTGAAAAGGGATCATCATGGAGATTGATTTCACAACCTCATGTGTGAAAGGGATTAAAATACAAATGGACAAGGCCTAATTGACCAAGTCAAACTACGTTGGCATGAGTTGGAAAGCACTAAGTGGGATAGCGCAGTTTTAGTGGAGGAATATTCCATGGGGGAGGAAACTTTTAGAGGAAGGAAGGAGGATAATTTGTTGTGTTTAAAAGAGAGGCAAGGCAGCCCATTGGTATTATCTTGGATCATTTGATTATTTGTCTATTCAGATAAATTTCTCCCTCTTACTCTTTAGCAGAGCTGCAGTGCCGTCGGGCACGAGATAGTCTTGTTTAGGATTTCCTCTCCTTATTGAGTAGCTCATGAAGGATTGCACTCATCCTCCATATTCCAGCATTCAGGCCATAGCATCAGCCTACTCCATTAGCGCAATGTCTGTAGAAGATTATTGTGTAGTGTTGCGGGATGTTGCTGGGGGGTTTCCTACAACACCATTTTGATCTAATATTTTAGAGGAGAGCGGTTCTCTACTTTCGGGAGGTGAGTGAGGATGGTTCCAAATAATATTCCACTATCTTTGGCTGATGGCCAACCACTTCCATCAGTTACAGCGCAGACCCTCTCATAGAATGTGTTCTAGTTGGAGCACATTTGCAGTGAGGGTTTTGCATACATTTCATAGGGTGAGATATTTGGTGTAGGGATCAGCCTTGCACTTTAGATTTCCAAAGGAGAAGGGCTCTTCATCAGCTTCAACCACTCAACCTTCTCTATTCCATTCCATGGATTGAGTTGCTGCAACTACCCAACAACTCCAGGATTTTAGCAGTTTTGCATATTTTAGCCAATCCTTCTAGGATTGACTTGAGGTAGTGATTGGGAGCTTAGATCTTCTCTCCCATTGATGTATGAGCCATGCATATGCAGATACATTTTTTTTTTCACTTAGTATAGCAGTCTCCCTTCTATGACTGCGCACTCCCTATTCATGGGTATTATGCTATGATGCAAAATTGTGTATTTTGGCATATTTTTTCATTGAAGGCTTCTTGCCTTATTCCTTTGATGTTCATTGTATCATTTTGCTGATGCTATTTCATAATAAAATGGCTCAAGGGTTTCATACATTTTTTCATAATGTTTATTCATTGCTATTTCCAGTTTATGTCTTTATATTGTTGTAGCTGCATTTTTGGGTTATCTTGAGAGATTCCCAATATTGTTGTGTTTCCCCCTTGGGGATATTGTCCCTTTACAACACTGTATAGACAGAGTCTGACTATGGGACAGGAAGCCTTTGGAGCTCATCCTTCCTTATGAAGGTGACAAAACCAGTAAATTCCCCTTCAGTTTATCTCTGGAATAGATTTTCTTGTCGATTGACAATGTTTCTGAAAGAGGAACTTTACAGTGGTATCAGAGCATAATCTTGGCTCAGCTTGCGGATCTTCACCAAGATTCCATCTAAGAAGATGAGGAAGACTCCACTTTGTGGAGAAGAAGAAAGAAGAGAAGGAGATGAGCTAGCCAAGCTTCTCCCTAAATCCACCTAGGGCTTTCATGGGAGCCACAAGCAAAAGAGAAGGGAGAGATTTGAAGAATCTCCCCAAGGGTTTGAAATAGAAACAAGCTCTAGGGTTTCTGATGAGGAATGTGAGCATGCAGTCACATCCTTTGATGCATAGCGCAGTCACATGTGCAACTTTGTCATGGAAAATATGGAAAATAAGGAGAGGTGATCAAGAGGAAAAACTCTTGGAGATTTTCTGAAGGAGTATGAGTCTCAAACTCCGGAATTAAGAGATCATCTCACTTTCATGGATTTTTTCAAGTCTAAGGTGAAGGGGAGCTATAAGAAAGATATATTTTTTCTATCTACTTTTGGAAGTTCACCTACATGTTCAGTCGAAGCATGGGTAGAAGAGCTGAAGACCATGTTGCAGCAACACAAAGTATCCAAAGAATATGCTATCAAATTTGCATCACGACACTTTAGAGGTAAGACCTATGCATGGTGGATAGTTGAGTCATGTTCTTTAAAGGATGCAAATACTTCTTCCTATTTTAGATTTATTGAAGTAGTGATGGAAGGAATTAGTGGGAGGAATTTTGAAACATGTGCAGAGAAACAAACCAAAATATTACATGTGAAGGGAGGAAACATAAACTCAGATCCACTTCAGACATTGTTGAGAAGGCTGACATATTGCATCACACCTTGTTGGAGGCAAGGTATCCATCTCATATTCTTGCACAAGAGAGGATGGAGGTCTCTTTTTCAAAAGGAGATCAAATTTTGGAGAAGTTGCCCCTACATGTTGATGAGGAAGAGGGAAACTGCACTGGAATAGCTAGAGTTGATCCGGTGCCTCATGCAGAGGTAAGAGGAGCTCTTGCTCCACATAGAGGGATTATTTTGTCTTTGCAAGAAATTTTGTAGGATCTCCCATGTAGATATCAAGTCACAACTCATGATACATCTGTGCCATTGATGATAGGGTGCAGAGCTATGGAGATAGGAGGAAGAGATAGGGAGGATGATCAGGATCAGGTGATGAGGAGCACACACCCTGTCTATTTGATGAGGTTGATGCACCTAAGACTATTATTGGATTGTGTAGTGGAAGCATGGAGGGTTTTCTCCATTCATACATTCAGTTATCTCTTCATGATGGTGTCTCATTGCATGGAGAAATGACACCAAGGAGACCACTAGATCAATATAGGAGGTTGGATGCTCCACATTTGGGGGCCTCACACCTTGATTTTAGGAGGGTGGAAACATTGGGAGAGTTCAACACAGCACAAAGAGTTTGGGATAGACTCAGGAAGGAGGGATACACCCATTCATTTTCAGTCTCACCCATTCTCATCAGCTATACTGCGCAGATAGAGTTTACTGCATGGATAGGGATAGCATATTCATGATGCAGGATGGCTACTCCGTGGATTTGGTGGGAGAGGATACTTCCTTTGATGGATGACTCTTTCATACATTGGAGTAGATGGAGGCCACTCATGCTTACATTGCCTAGGATCGGAAATTCTTTGGAGGTGATAGTCTCTCATGGGAGGCTTATTTTCAGAGATCTTCATTTATTTTGAGCATGAGTAGCTGCATGATGGCATGGCAGCAACTTGGAGGATGAATTTTGCATGAGGGGATTTCAAGGTAGCAGGCAGCAGCATGATGGAGCACCATATTGCAAAACATCAACGCTGTCTATGTGGAGGATTAATCCAGGATGGAGGACTCAGCTTTGGTTGAGTATTCCCCGGGATCTTGGTGCATGCATGATTTTTGGGATGGTGTTGATGGAGATGGCAGACACTTAGTGGATGATTTGATCATCTATCATCATGGCAGACTCTTCTTGACTAGGGCATCTAGTCTCAAGGAGACATTATTGCATGCAGCATTTGAGGACTTCCTAGCTATGCATTTGGATGCATACTTTACCTTGCTAGAGGAGTTCGCTTGGAGGGCATACATCATGATCTTTAATATAATATGAATAGATGCATAGCCCAGATGATTATGGATAGGTTGGCACAACCATTACCTTACTCATTGGAGGAGAGGGAGAGCATTCAGATGAGCCATTTCATGCTCAAGGTCTCAAGTACATGGTAGAGAAGGTATCATTTCTCATTTTGTACCTCTTTACTTCATATGAGCAGCCTATTATTTCAAGAAGGATCATTCCCTTCTTGCATTTGATATGATGTACTTGCAGATACTTTTGGTATTGATTGTGGCTATTCTTATGATGGTTTGTGAAGGAAGCCACATACTTCTTGGTGTGCACCATTGGCACCTATTTTTACTTGTTTCATTTTATGAGGAGATGTTGTGGCAGCAAACAAGTGGCTAGTACAACACTTGTTATTTGTGATTTTTAGGCAGGCCAAGAGGCACTGTGCAAGTTCCATGAGTGGAACTCTAAACCACTCTCCGGTTGCCATTTGACAACTTGCTTTTATTGCATATTGCTCCATTGTATTTTAGATGTTTGTACACTCATGAGGAGAATTATTTGGAGAGTATTGTATGAAAAACCCATTGGGAGCATGATTCTCCCTATTATACATGCTTCATGTTGCAGGAGATACCATGGGCAAACCATGATTTCCACATTGCTAGTGTACCTTCTTGTGGGGGGGACCACTTGGAGAATTTGCAGAGGCATTTCATGCTTGATTTTCTTGATGGGGGTAGATTGGGCCATTCTTGGAGGCAATACTATTTCAGCCCAAGGATAGAGGCAGCCCCATGAACACTTCAAATGGAGAGAGGACCATCTTGAGAAGCACAAGCACACTCTCCATTCAGCCCCAACACATTGCAGAAACTGGGGGTTGAGATTTTCGTTTGGATGAGAGGATCATCATTGGGAGCAGAATTATCCCATGCATATCATCACTCCTACCTTAAGGAGGTGACATTCTAGTGGGAAGGATTCCACTACACCTTCTATCTTTCCATGAGGAGCATCATTTTCAGTTTGCATACTTGGGGGAGAGCATTGCAAGGCAGATTTATTGCAGCATATTTGAGCACTGGTGGGACCATGGATGAGGAGGCCACAAGAGAAGAAGGAGGAATTTTGTTCTCTCTATGTAGTTGCTTTTGGACAAGCAACATGTGGGAGGGGAGGACTGTAATGTTCCCAATTTTAGCCTCAAGCTCAAATGGAACATTATAGTTGCATATTTTCATTTTGTTGAATAAAAGTGGGTAAAGTGACCCAGTCATGTAATAAAAAGGAATAAAATCCCTTAAAATGTGAAAAGGGATCATCATGGAGCTCGATTTCACACTCTCATGTGTGAAAGGGGTTAAAATGCAAATGGACAAGGCCTAATTGACCAAGTCAAACTGCGTTGGCATGAGTTGGAAAGCACTAAGTGGGATAGCGCAATTTTAGTGGAGGAATATTCCATCAGGGAGGAAAATTCTAGAGGAAGGATGGAGGAGACTTCGTTGTGTTTGAAAGAGAGGCAAGGTAGCCCATTGGGATTATCTTGGATCATTTGATTATTTGTCTATTCAGACAAATTGCTGCCTCTTGCTGTTCAGCAGAGCTGTAGTGCCCTCGGGCACAAGGGAGTCCTGTTTAGGATTTCCTCTCCTTCTTGAGTAGCTCATGAAGGATTTCACTCATCCTCCATATTCTGGCATTCAGGCCATAACATCAGCCTACTCCATCAGCGCAATGTCTATAGCAGATTATTGTACATTGTTGCGGGATGTTGCTGGGAGGTTTCCTACAACACCATTTTGAGCTGATATTTCAGAGGAGAGAGGTTCTCTACTTTCGGGAGGTTAGTGAGGATGGTTCTAGAGCATATTCCGTTATCTTTGGCTGAAGGCCAACCACTTCCATTAGTTACAGTGCAGACCCTCTCATAGACTGCGTTCTAGTTGGAGCACATTTGCAGTGAGGGTTTTGCAGACATTTCAGAGGGTGAGATATTTGGTGTAGGGATCAGCCTTGCACTTCAGATTTCCAAAGGAGAAGGGATCTTAATTAGCTTCAGCCATTCATCCTTCTCCATTACATTCCATGGATTGAGTTGTTGTAGCTACCCAGCAACTCCGACATTTTAGTAGTTTTTCATATTTTAGCCAATCCTTCTAGGATTGACTTGAGGTAGTGATTGGGAGCGTAGATATTCTCTCCCAATGATGTATGAGCCATGTATATGCAGCTCCATTTTTTTTTCACTCAATATATAAATCTCCCTTCTATGATTTCCCAGTCCCTATTCATGGGTATTCTTCTATGATGCAGCATTCTGTATTTTGGCATATGTTTTCATGGAAAGCTTCTTGCCTTATTCCTTTTATGTTCATTGTATCATTTTTCTGCTATTATTTCATAATAAAATGGCTCAATTGTTTCATACATTTTGGCATAATGTTTATTCACTACTATTTCCAGTTTATGTCTTTATATTGTTGTAGCTGCATTTTTGGGTTATCTTGAGAGACTCCCAATCTTGTTGTGTTTCCCTCTTGGCGATATTGTCCCTTGACAACACTCTATAGACAGAGTCTGATAGTGGGATAGGAAGCCTTTGGAGCTCACCCTTCCTTATGAATGTGAAAAATCCAGTAAATGCCCCTTCAATCTATCTCTGGAATATCTTTGCTTGTTGATTGACAATGTTTCTGAAAAAGGAACATTACAATAAGTGTGAGATGTATTTATTATTGACAATGATACATATATATAATACATTGGAGTAACCTTTGGTGTCACATTCTAAGTGCTCTCTTGGACTCCTCTTGACTATTCAACTCCCACACTAACCCTAAGATGATTAGGTGTCCAACATTCTCCCCCTTAATTCGAAGGGGTATGTCTGAGTCCAAGAAGAGAGTTGTAATACAAATGTGCAAAGTATGCATGGAAGCACTACATTGAATGAGCTCTTTGAAATGTTTCCATAAGGAGGTGGTTTAAGGAAGGCCACCAACACTTGAATGCTTAGTGTAGTACTTGGAACTCTTCCAAATCTGGCAAGAACTTGAGATCTTCTGCTAGATGAAGTGATCCTAATGTTTTGAAGAGGGAGACCTTCAACCTGGAAAAGGGAGGTCTGCAACCTATGATGGTTTAAGGATGAATACCAACTCTATAATTCTTCATGCAGTTCCCAAAACTCTTCCAAATCTAGAAAGAAGCTAAGATCTTCTAATAGAGGAAGTGATCCTAGTGTTTTGAAGAGGGAGATATTTAACCTGGAAAAGGGAGTTCTGCAACCTGTGTTGGTTTAAGGATGACAACCAACTAAAGGCATTCTCATGGGAATATATGCCTCTGGATACAACTCTAAATCTGGAATGCCAGGTTTTGGCTCGGACTCACTTTATGTGGCTTTGAAGCTTGTAGATGACCATCATTTCCCCCTGTTGGCCGGATAAATCGATCTTGCGGACAAGACTGATCTCCCAAGTATCAAAAGATAGTCTAGCAACAAATAGACAATTAAATCTATCTTTCACTAGATATATCACGATTTATAAGTAAATGCTACAAAGGTGTTACGATCCTACCTTGATCCAACGCCTATTTGTAGTAGTTGTCCTTCAGTCGCCTGAAAGAGTTACATTTGAAGATCTGCAATAAAAAAAAAACAAACATCAAATAGCACCTACATAGCATATATTCATAAATCATATCTATTATGGTGATCAAGGAATCCATAAAATAAACAATCAATTTATAGCTTATTGATAAAAACAAACTTATTTGTATTAACTTTGAAATAGTAGGAGAACCTTACAACCTTTTCAGCCTTGATGTTGAACAGGTCTTCCTAGGGTCCGAAGCAGGAATTTACTTTACTCTAACAAGCCTTGCACTCTTCCAACCGAGATACATACAGGTATGTAATCTTTCCTCATAAAATATCAGCTAAAGGAGTCTATGTTCCAACAGCACTTTACCTCAAATAATACTAGAGCTTGAACTCCCTTTGACGCTGCCCAATGCCTCTTTTTATAGTGCAAAAGAGGAGGTTACAGTTCCACCTATGAAGGGATAGAATCCTCCTTCAAAGGGATAAGCTCCTCACATCAAGGGGTTAGCTCCTTAAGGCATGGGATACATGAACCTGAAAAGAGCAGTCTTGCCACTGCAAGATTTATTCCAAAAGCTTCTAGAAATGACTGAAAGTGAGATTTTTGAGTTTACTTGCACCCCTTTAATATTTTACAAGGGTCCAAACCCTTAACACAGAGAAAGTGTGATCAGGTACGCAGGAGACATGACCATTAGGTGTGGGACCACAGGTAAGACAAAGAGAAAGTGTGATGCCAGAGTTTTAGAGACTTTTGAGAGATTTTCTCTTATTCTTAAGGCTTGACATGAGGAACTGATGTTTTTAGACTTGCAAAGGAGGAAAGTATGAGTGATAATGAGCTCATACGGACAATGAAATGTCAAGGTGACAATTCTCAGTGTAACAGATTTCCCCTAAAGTGCGAAGCCTGTCATGGATGAATATAGAGTATGTCATGTATGAAGAGTGAAGTACTTTATCATTTCAAGGATCATCCTGTGGACACCCCAGTCGGAACCTTTAAAAACATTCAATGCAAAATATATATATGTAGACATATCATCACCGAGGTAGGCATTCCCATACTCAGATCAAAACTAACTAGAAAATAGACTTAAACTCTTCTGATACAGAAATGATTTTTCAATACATCAATAGTATAGACATGTGTAGACACAGTATGGACGCAACCATATGTTTATGAATAGTCCACTGTATAAATGAATAACAAAATTCCTTGTAGCCTAGATGGTAGAAACTAGTCCAGGGTCTTGATTTCCGCTTCTCGAACTAGTACGATTCTATCCATGTGAATGAATGTGTCGAAGTTGAACATGGTATAAACCACTTCATTACTAGTCAATAATTTGAACTGTTAACAAGTGTGAGAGTAACCACTAGTAATTTCAATGGCCCTCAAAGTACTCAGTACAATCCATGAAATGTGAATGAATGAGCTGAAGTCGAACATGTCACGGAATCATTCGATCGAAGGTCAATGATGCAACTTGTCATTGAAGGCGAGAAACCTACCATTGAGGCATGTAGATTCCAGGGTACTAACAATTTCTATATTGACTTCCTAGATAATGAGTTTTCGTCGATAGAAAGTGATCCGTCGTAGGCAAGCCCACAACATGAAATCATAGATCAAGTTTTGAAGAAACATATTGGCAAGGACTGACTCAAGGATGGTCAAAATGGAAGAAAAATATTTTGTAGATGAATGGTTTGTTTGAACTGTCTTCTTGAACACATAACAACACTGCAGATGGCTTGGTGATAATTGACCCAAAGCTAATACCCAGAAACCGGCTGAAGACTTTCAATATGGTTTGTTTAACTGTTAGGCAAAGGATTTCCCAACACAGGTGAACAAAAGTGTCGTGTTCAAGAGTGGTTAACAATTTTCTAAAAATCAAAATGTAACAAATAGGTTCATTCTTCTCTCCTTTCCCCCACCATTTCTGGCAAGTACCTCTTTATTTTTGACAAGATTGAGCAGGATAAAATTTGCTTGTTTGTAAGCTCATCCTTCGGATGAGTCCAACTTAGTTTAAAATTCAAACCCTAAGAAGGAGTGGTTCGTTCCTATTTTAAAATTGAACAGGTCATTTACTGTTAAATTTTAACCAGTCCAGTATAAGAGAAACTCGGTGTTTTTCAATTTTAGGGAGTCAAAAGAAAAAATTAAGAAAACTCCATGGGTGTACTTTTTCGTAAATTTAGTCTCTCGAGCTTGAAAAAGGATAAAATATTGCAGGAGAGAACTCTATTAACCATAATTAGTCAACGTATACCTTTTTCGTAAATAGTCCATTTAAGTCCGTAAAAGGGGTAAACTTATACTGAAGGGATGATCATTCATTTATTTTAACGAGTTCAAATAATCAAGTGCTCGGAAATCTTTTCAATTTTTTAGAGTCTGAAAAGGCCTTAAAAGAGGACTCCAAGGTTTCGTTTTTTCGTAAATTTTTGAAAGAGTCCGAAAAAGTGATAAAAGTATGCTCTTCGTCGAAAAACGATTAATTTTCCCGAAAAATCCAATTTTTTGCACAAAAACTCAAAGCATTACACATACCTGTTTAAGATAAATAAAAATGTTTTCAAAAATTACCTTTTTAAGGTGAAAAATAAACAAATTAAAAATTCATTTATTTGAAAAAACTTATAAAAAGGGCTTTTCTAACTTCATTTTTACCATTTGAGTTCAGAGTGAAAAGTGAGAGCTTTTGGGTAAAAAATTTCCTGTGAAGATTCTGGAAAATCCGTATGTAGGAATCGAAAAATGTCAACTCCAGGTAATCCATGTCCTCCTTAACTTGCATTCCATACATTTACATTTCTTTTTAGGCTTTAAATTTCATTTTTTAAGGAAAAATAGGTTTAAAAAATCGCTTGCGGGGGTCCGCAGGCACAACACGCGGGTCTTGCGGACCCCGACTTTTTCCTAAAAGGAAAAAAATCATGGGTTCGCACCTATTTCACAACACCTGTGCGTACCTATGCACTGTATGTGAGCAAAGGGTGCGGACCCCGCGCAATGAATTCTAAAACTTAAACTTCTTAATTTTTACCCAAATATTATCAAACAAGTTTGTTCTAAAATGTCTCTTTCTGTATTGTAGGACATAAAAATGCTTACTTGGCGAGAACACGAGCATGAGGATGTATATGATACCGCAATGAATCATATTCCCACACTGCAGGCATTGAGAACATGCGCATTGTACAAGTTCTGGGCCATACAAGGCGTGAGGGCCCAGGTAGACCTCCTGACATGGCTAGTAAACAGATGGGACAGACATGACCAATGTTTCATGATTGGCAGCCGCCGGCTCGAAATTGAGCTGGAGGATATATATTTTTTGACTGGTTTTCCCAAGAGGGGTGAACAAATATCTCTGTTTGGGACTAGGCCAGGTGGCGAGTCTGTTGCTAGTCTTCGACTAGAGTTTTGTGATGATCGAGCAGACCCCAAAGACAAACGTATTGATATTAAACATATCATCTGTCCTGAGCTCAGAGTCATTGCATTCAATATTACTAGACTGTGTAGAAGTGCAGCATTGCATGTGGCTACAAGGTCTCAGATGCGGATTTCAGTACATTGTTTCCGAGGCACCATATTCAACTGGTGCGAAGCAGTATTGGCCAATGTGAAAGCCCAACTGACCAGAGAAAAAAAAGGGAAATTAAGAAAATTTGGTTACGGATCCATTGTGGTTACATTTTCTTTGGAGAGGATTCCCTTACTAGCTCTGCAACTCATTCCAGTCGATCCACGCATTGCCCAGGAGCCTCAGATGATTCGATGGGTAGCTTTGATGGCCCGTCACGCTGAGGGAATAGACGTTGTTCGATTTCCGCCTGCATATTTTCATTGGGTGAACAACCAACTTTTTGTGATTTAGGACTTTCGATACGCCGGGATGGACTTCCACGGCAATCGAGACAAGGCTCTTCCAGCAGGAGAACAGTGGGATGATTCAGGTAAAAACCATTTTCAACATTTTCTAAGTTCTATTTTTTTTTTGTATTTTAATCATCCAAAACTAATAATCAAAAGCTTAAATGTAGATGTGGGCCCACGACGACCAGCCGCTCTCCAGCCTTATTAGAGGAGACACCCAGCTGTAGCAACACTAGCCCCACAGGGCCAATCAACAGAGATCCTGACCGACTTGGAGCATCATCTAGAGTGCTTGACACTAGATATTCCAGAAACTAATATAGATGATATTCCACTTAGGTTACAAAGATATGTGATTGGGGTTCCAGGACCTTTTAGGAGGTTCCTTTGTAGGGTGGCCCGAGCAGTAGTTTCTTATCGTGATCATCACCAGGGATAGGATGATCGATTTTGTAGACTCATGACATTTTTTACTTTTTGTATTATCATTTTTTCCGATCATAAGGTGTTTTTCAACCTATGATCGAAGACGATGTATGTTTTGAAACACACTTCTATGCTATGATATATCATTATTACAGACTATCTTGTGTAACATGTTATCGAATGTTGTGTATTTTACTATTTTGATTATTGCAAATTTCTATTTATCATAATAGAAGAAAATGCATCTGCTAATGTATTTAAATGTCTTGGAATATGCTGATATTCAATGTAGTCAAATTCACGTTCCAAGAGATGAAATCTTAAAAATAACCGTAATAATACTGGATTTCTAATGGCATAAACTCTATTAATCTATAATACAACGAGTTCAGAATCCAACCTAACAATCAAACTCTGAATTCCAAATGATATGGATCTAGATAATAACTCAATCATTGCACTATACTCTGTAATGTTATTCGTTTTTTGACCGAGGCTTACCCCATGCATAGATCCTAACTCATCAAAGGGTGAATAGATAACCCAAGCTATGGAAGAAATTTTCCATGTACTATGACAAGAACCATTAGCAAAACCAATGTATGTTTGAAGAGATGTCGACATTTGCAATATCAAGAGTAAAACACAGATAAGCAGGAATAGTGATAAGAGCACATTCTAAACTAGACACACTTTTCTAATATAAGACACACCAGCTGTAAAGAAAATAATCTAACAAAAATCTCCACACAGAATTTAAGCATAATATCTCTTCAGATAAAGCCCATTTCTGATTTTATCTGAAGAGACCCTGTCAAAATCTATCAGCTCAGAGGCCCCTTTTGCTAGCTTTCGCTTAACAATGTAAGGACCATGCCACATAGGTACAAATTTTCCAGCCCCTAGCTTATTGTTCGCTTGATTGTATACTAAAACTAGGCCTCCTCCTGAAAAATTACGAGGTGTAACACTTCTATCGTACTGAGCTTTCATTCGTTTTGCATGAGTCTCGTTTTGCAGTGCGTCAATTTTCATCTAGCTGAGCTAAATACAAAAAATGTTTGTCTTCTTCAGAAGTAGCTGGGAGTAATTCTATGGCTAATTTTCATAACGGAATTTCACATTCAATAGGTAACACAGCTTCCAAATCGTAAACCAGTTGAAAAGGAGTGAAACTAGTTGATGTTTTTACTAAGGTATGATATGCCCAAAGTGCTAAAAATAGCATGGTATGCCAATTCTACTTATGAATACCAATGATTCGATTGATCATAGTGACTAAAAATTTATTGATAGCTTCAACCAGACCATTAGCCTACGAGTAATATGGAGTAGAACTATCGTGGCGCAGGCCAAGTTGATCTATCAGTTCAGTCATCATGATATTTTGGAAATGAATTCCATGATCCGTAATAATAGCTTGAGGAACAATGAACCTAGCAATTATATGATTGAACACGAAAGTTGCAGCAGTCTTGCCATCTGCCGAAAATGTAGGCATCGTCTCGGCCCACTTAGTAAAATAATCTACCACTAGGATAATATACACATGCCCCAAGGCCGAGTGAGGGTTACATGTAATAAAGTCAGTACCCCACTTTTCAAAAGGACCAATAGAAATTATAGGGTGAAGAGGAGCGGGTGGTGCACGCATTTTATGATCAAAGATCTAACAATTGTGGCATTTATAGGTTGCATAGATACAATCTTTGAATAAAGATGGCTAGAAATAACTAGCGTGCAATATCTTTTGGGCTATGGCATACCCAGGCATATGACCACCACTTGCTCCAGAATGACAGTCATTCAGAACCTTCTCAGCTTCTTTCCGAGTAAGACAACATCGAAAAACAGAATCTTCTCCACGAAGATAGAGTGTATCACCAATAATATTGTATTGTTGGGATTGGAAACATATTTTTCGTCACTGAGATTGTGAGATTTCAAGCCGAAAATATTGGGTTTGGAGATAAAAAATAATATCTCCATACCAAGGATCAAGAGTATTGATAAGAAACGAGGATTCGTCTGTAATGGGCTGCTCCACCACAGTTTCAGTATCAGTACACGGGAAATCACACATCAGTTCAACAAAAACCCAAGACTTCTTTGCCTTGGATTTTTCAAATTTCAAGTCAAATTCTTGCAGGATAACTATCCATTTGGAATACTTGCCCCCTAGCAATTGTTTGGTGAAGATATACATCATAGGGTTACAGTCAGAAATCACTATGGTTTTGCGTAATAAGATGTAGTGACGAAATCTTTGGATAGCTTGGACAGCTGCCAAGGCCAATTTCTCCACATGCAAATATTTGATCTTAGTCGGATGTAGATTTCGACTAAGATAGTAAATCACATGTTAATTGTTGAATTCATATTCCTGAAATAAAACCATCCCAATGGTGGAATGCGAAGTGGCGAGGTACAAAAAGTAATCCTGGTTGTAATTGGGAGGATGCAGTAATGGTGCATGGGTCAACGCGTGTTTGAGTGCATCAAAAGATCAATCATCAATCTCATCCCAAAAGAATGGAACATTCTATTTTAATAACCTGGTAAAACCCTTTGTTAACTTGATGTAGTTAGGAATGAAACGACATAAAAATTTTACTTTCCCTTGCAAACTTTGGAGTTGGTGAAGAGTCGAAAGAGGAGGTATATTGACGATAGCTTCAACCTTCGATGGATCTACATGGATGCCTATTGCTGATAAGAGCCCTAGAAATAGAAAAAATTACTAGATCAATTTTAATTAAGCGTTGTTTTTATGGGTTGTTTCTTCAACTCAATAGGTATGGAAATGAAACTTTGATGGTGTGAAGACTCGACTCCGAACACACTAAAAAATGCACCTAAAATTATAAGCAATTTGTTTTTCTTTTAATGAAGTCTAGCTAAAAGAAAGAGTTCAAGAAATGCAATTTCTTAAAATACAATTCTTTCTTTCAACATGAAGAATAAATGAAAAGAAAATCTTTTTGTTTTTCAATAAGAACTCAAAACGAGACAAAAAATCAATGCTCACAATAAATCCCTTTCACTTTTCAAAATTCGAAACTACAAAAAACAACTTTTCTTTCAAAAGAGATCTACAAGTTCTAGAAAAGCACTCAAAACTACGAAAAACTAATTTTGAGATCTAAAAAATTTGAAAATCTAATTGAATAAAAGCTTTAATTTTTTTGAGAATGTTTTCCTTAGTTTTTCAGTAAACTAAGGATTCATTTGCACAGAATAACGAACAAATAAAAAACATCCAGATATGTTTTCTTTTGTAAAAATGAAATTCAGAACTTATAACAAAGTTTGTTCAAAGATTTGCAAAGAGAAAACTAGATCTATTCCTCAAAAAGGATGGATTTCGCAACCAAGTCAGACTCATCAAGAAGAAAACAAGACACCAGTGTGATATAAGGTATTTCAAGCTTCTAATCTTTCAGTCACTACAGAGACAAAGTGAAAACCACTCCAAGTATGCAAAACTTCTAGAAAATCACTCAAAACAAAAATACTATTGGAACTCACTCACAAGAGGTTTTTGACAGGAAAAATACAGATCTGGGTAGACACTAAGATTGCTAAATCAAATCTAAACATAAAATGGAAGAAGAGATCTTAAGTTTTTCAAAAAATTTAACAGGGTCCGCAAGATTGAGAGGCAACAGGTGAGGTCCCACACTGGTTACTTAAGGAAAGTGCGAAGATTCCCGCACTGTGTGTGAAGACAAAGTGCGGTCCCCAGAAAAGTTCAATAAAAACACAAAAGACTTCAAAACTTTTCAAAGAAAAGTAAACCTAAGCTTCCCAAGCTAGTATACATCAATAAAAAACCAGAAAAAATCATTTTCTCAAGTCAAAACAAAGGAAAACCAAAAACCAAAAACCATTCCCCAACAGAGTCGCCAATTTGTTGGCTGGATAAATCGATCTTGTAGACAAGACCGATCTCCCTAGTATCAGAAGATAGTCTATCAACAAACATACAATTAAATCTATCTTTTTATATATATATCACGATTTATAAGTAAATGCTACAAACGTGTTAAGATCCTACCTTGATCCAACGCTTGTTTGTAGTAGTCGTCCTTCAGTCGCCCGAAAGAGTTATATTCGAAGATCTACAATTGCAAACAAAAAAACATCAAATAGCACCTACATAGCATATATTCATAAATCATATCTATTATGGTGATCAAGGAATCCATAAAATAAACAATCAATTGAGAGCTTATTGAGAAAAACAAACTTATTTGTATTAACTTTGAAATAGTAGAAAAACCGTACAACCTTTTCAGCCTTGATGTTGAGCAGGTCTTCCTGGGGTCCGAAGTAGGAATTTTCTTTACTCTGACAAGCCTTGCACTCTTCCAACCGAGATATATACAAGTATGTAATCTTTCCTCAAAAAATCTCAGCTAAAGGAGTCTAAGTTCCAACAACACTTTACCTCAAATAATACTAAAGATTGAACTCCCTTTGAGGCTGCCCAATGCCTCTTTTTATAGTGAAAAATAGGAGGTTACAGTTCCACCTATGAAGGGATAGAATCCTCCTTCAAAGGGATAAGCTCCTCACATCAAGGGGTTAGCTCCTTAAGGCATGGGATACATGAACCTGAAAAGAGCGGTCTTGCCACCGCAAGATTTCTTCCAGAAGCTTCTAGAAATGACTGAAAGTGAGATTTTTGAGTTTACTTGCACCCTTTTAATATTTTACATGGGTCCGCACCATTAACATAGAGAAAGTGTGATCAGGTATGCAAGATACATGACCATTAGGTGCGGGACTGCAGGTAAGACAAAGAGAAAGTGCGATACCAGAATTTTAGATACTTTTGAGAGCTTTTCTCTTATTTTTAAGGCTTGACATGAGGAACTGATGTTTTTAGACTTGAAAAGGAGGAAAGTATGAGTGATAATGAACTCATACGGACAACTAAATGTCAAGGTGAAAATTTTCAGTGCAACACCCCCCTTGTCCGATACAAGGTGAGATGATGACGAAAACTCAACTGTAAGACCTTTTAATATTCTAGAAGAAATTATGACATATGACTAAAACATCTTCTTGGTCATTGATTCCCATTCCCAAGAAGCGATCCATCCAAGATGAATCTTTGTTCTTGTAGGAGCCTTATTTTTGAAGAATTTTTTTGAATGATAAGTGTTCTTACCAGACTACTTACACGGGGGAAGATCAAAACAATGATCTTTCATATGGCCAACTCGGTCAAAATGTTGGCATTCATCAATCTGTTGTGGCTGTTGTGGAATATGTGAGGTAAATTGAAGAGGCTCTAGGCGGAAAATATCACATATTTCTCAATTGAAATTACTGAGACAATGAAGATATTTGAGGCTGCATAAGGAGGGGTGCCTTGGAAAGCTACAAAACCATGTCTCATGCATAAACAAACTAGAAAAGACGTATTTGGATATGGTTCATAATGAATTCCTTATAAAAACCAATAGGATATGCAGACCAGATATAAAATATAAGCATTGAATGATGTTGAGGGAGCATATTACAGTGGCTAGTAATGTGGGCGCAACTCAGTTCCAAGGAACCAGAATTTTGGTGCACATACAATGTGTTGTTGTTGTGTAGATAATGTGCGTGGGATGGAGAATTATGCTGCAGAGATAACCAATGTAGAGGATGTGAGTGAGCAGCGTATGTATGTCTACTGTGGAGGTCGATACAACATTGCGTTAATGTAGTTGGAGTGGAGGGCCAAGTGCTGGTGCAGACAACATGGAGGCAACTAGAGTGGGAATTGTGTGTAAGGGGACACTATCTTTAAAGCGAAAGCATGGAGTTGAGTGGTATACACATTGAACGAGAGTGGATTGTGAAGAGGTGCTGAGAGGCAACTGAAGGGGTTCTGAAGACCAAGGTTTGGTGTGTAACCGGGAAGTCGACTGCCAATTGTTGAAGAATACGCTGACATTCTCCGCAGTTTTCTAGCACTTGATGTGGAAATATGAAACACACATTAGAAAAATAAAACCCACGCATGCCAAACTAACAACCTTCAAAATGTACCAGCGAACATACTAACCAATGCAAGTTGGAAAATCAGGGTTACACAAGTGTATAAGAGCAACCGATTGTGTAATACGGAGTCGGGTGAGAACCAATTTACCAGAGTGCTAGGTTGCGAACCATTAAATGCATACTACATAAATATGAGAGAATAGAATATGGAAAACTACAAAAATGGCATGAGGGAGTTACTTTCTATAGAAGGGAGTTACAAGGGTAGAAGAAAACTAAAATGGTGTTGGCAAAATCTGAAAATCCTAGGGCCTAGCCTGTGCTCTGATACCATGTCAAACACAAGCATGGAAAAGACAAGAATAGGAAAGATAAATGTGATATGTATTTATTATTCATAATGATGGATATATATAATACATTGGAGTGACCCTTGGTTTCACATTCCAAGTGGTCTCTTAGACTCCTCTTGACCGTTCAACTCCCACACTAACCCTAGGATGATTAGGTGTCCAATTCCTTTAAAGATGAGTCCAAGAAAAAGGTTTCTAAATACCCTTTTGACTTGGAAGGGCTATAGAAATTTCTTAAAAAAATTTCAAACGAGATGGTTGAAATTAAAAAACAAGTTGTTGAATCCTCAAGGAAATCTTATAGACCTTTCAAAAGGAATCAACCTTCACAATCTCAACCACCCATTTAAATATCAAATGTAGAGTAGAATGATGATTAAGAAGAAGAAAAAGAAGCATATTTGTCTGTAGATGAAGCACAAGAAGAAGAAATAGTTGAAGCACATGGATTATGGGATTTTATTCTAACTAGTTATGAGAATGAAGCAGATGAAGAAGCTTTCCGAGTGAGTACTAGAAACAAAGGAATTTTTTATACTATTTCATCAGGAAAAAGTAAAAAAACTGCTACTCCCTTAATTAAAGAGAAAGGAAATTCTAAAAAGACTCCTTCTCAGTATTTCGATCCTTCTCCAAGTGCTTCTAAGTCTTCTTCACTTTCACTTGCATCATCAAAAGCTTTGATAGTTTCTAATAGAATCGAATATAATATTGTAGAGGATGTTTGGGCCATTAATTTTCATTGTCAAATGTACTTTCCATGTCCTTTAATTTTCAGTTTCTGAATATTTTGAGTCTATGATCACTCACGTTGTTATTATCCTTAAATGGTCACTGTCTGATCATTGTCAAATCAAGAGTTCACCTATAACATGAAAGAGCATCAAGTTATGGGAGTTGTGGTTTCACATAATTGGTTTAGTCAAGACAAATGGGTTCTAGTCATCTATCTATCAGACTTGTTTAGAATTGAGTCCATTACAGTTAGAGGTCTGATGGTCAAGCATTATGGTCACTATTCTACTCCTTATTCCCTCTTCTTATTTACCCTTGCTTCCCTATGTTTACAATTCATTTCCCCTATTCACCTTCTATCTCCTTCATATACATTTTGCATACTATTTTATTTTCCATACCATTTCCCTAGTATCATATTCCATTCATTATTCCTTTTATTCCTCCTTTATTCTAAATTAATTCCCTATACCATTTCCCATACTCATAACATATAACCCCTGTACATAATTTACCACTCCTCTATACATGATTCCCATACCAAAAGATGTCACACTCCCTTACATTTTAATCATTTCCCATCCATCCATATTTGAATCAAATCAAATGAAGCACTCCACTAATAATTTCACATCGTTGCATTAAAGGACGGGGTAATTTGAATTATGGTGTCTCCTTAATCCATAGTGTTGCGTGTTCATGCAAATGTGATGTTGTTTATTGATCATAGCATTATTCCAATAGATCAAACATTGATCTCAACCAGCAATTGGTAATGAACGAGTCCATATCTTCTGCAAAGAATCTTTTATGCAATACACTCATATTAGTTGTTGCACAACCAACTAGTTTCTACACAGTGTTGTGCAGTTGCTACACAACGATCCTCCAACACTACATTGTCTTGACACGACTCAAATTTTCAACTTATAATAATCCTGAGGTAGGGGTCTTATCACTTAATCCTAATATTTTTTAATAAACCTAATTCAGGTTTAATCAAGTTGTGTTAGTCCCTTGTTTCCAAATTGTTACACATGCCTTGTGCCAAATAAAAATTAATTCGAAAATTGGAATTGGAGCTTTGTAATTGAAATGTGAGTGTTGTCATATATTGAGTCGGTTTAGGTAAAGGTATGTAGGTTCTCTTAATTTCTAGCAGTCTTTAAATACATCAGTACACGCTCTTTCCCATTGCATAGTGTGTCTGTAAAGCATAGCCTATTGTTATTGTTGTCCAAATGAAAAGATTGTTATTGTTGTTTTCATCCACGTAGCTTGCCACGAAATCCAAAGGAAAATTTTCCCTATGTATACAAGGATAGATGGCTCCCACTACAAGTAAAAAAGGAGGGGAAATTGTACAAATTGAGCCAAAAAACCTAGACCTAGTCAACTCTAATCAAGCGATTAGAGTAGCCTTTGAAAACTCAGGATGCATCCCCTTCTGTGAGAGAATACAAGAATTAGGTCACCATTTGTAGTTGAATAGTATATTTTCCTTAAATCTCAAGGAAGGAAAAGTTAAATTAGGGAACCTAGAGCTAGCTATTTCATAAAAACTTATTGTTGATGCCACAACTATCCCTGCAGATGGAGAAAAGTGGTTTAACAGAGTATTTGAATGTGTAATTTTTCAAAGAGTTTGTAAAAACCACAGTTCAAATATAAATTTGATACTAATTTTACTAGCACACACCTCCAGAGCCATTATATCCAAATACTCAGTGATATTCAAAGATATTTCACCTGTGAGGGCAGGTTCAATAGGTTTTATCAATATCACCTCAGACTTTTGGTACATTTCACTGCTAAAAAGAGCATGAATATACCATAATATTTGTTCAAGAGCCTAGGGAGGATGGCAGAGAAAGTGAAATCTAAAAAGGACAGTCAGATGTCAATCCTATTTCATTTTTCTTTGATAAATATTTTCTTTATGTATGAGCTTGAAAAGAAGAAAATATCATGGCAATTTTTTTTCTCTAGTCTAGGTCTCTTACCTCAAGAAAACTTTTCACCTATGGACACTTGTGAAGAGAAGGAAAAGACAAAAGATGCACGAATGATCAAGAATGTTAGCACTCTATAAATCCCTTTAGGATGAGGAAAGGGCCCCAGAGGTAACCACAAGACTATTTTCGACTAGAAACTAGTATTTTCTAGCCGAAGGGGGCTCCCTCACTCGAAAACCTAAATATTAGAGACTCTAACACACATAATTTGATAGAGATTAGAACTGAGGAAAATTTTTTAAATTTTTTTGGAAATCAGTGAAAGGATCTAGAATATTCAATGCATGTGATCAAAAGGTTAATATCTCAACATAACAATGCATATACCAACCAATTACATACACAAAGGCATGTCTAGCACATACTTAGAATATAGAACATTTGTAATGTAGCAGGAGGTAAATATATATAATACTCATATACATGTGGTAGAAAAGATGAGATTTCTATTACTACATCTCAAATGACTGAGGATTAAGAAGAAATATGAGAGATAAAAGTGTAACACATTTAATTTTCATTTGAAACATTAAAAGACAACAAAACTAGAGCATGTGTGATGAATTATACTATATTTGTTCCATTACACCCTCAAAGAAGACTGAAGAAAGATAAATAAGTTAAAAAAATACACAGGAGATAAACAAATTCGAATTATAATACCAAAAGTATCTTTGAAATGATCATTGGAATAAATCAACATTAAGCATTTTATTACCGAAAATACATATCACAATGCACAAGTATGTTTAGAATCATTTCACCATAACATCCAACCCTTTCTTCATGGTTCGAGTGGCCTTAAATACATTGTTGAACACAATAGGCCAATATGGCCAAATACATTTCATTTCTCATCCACAAAGTGGATCGAATCCAACAAAATCTAAGATAAAGCTAACATAAAAACTGCAAGTTTATCCTCGAAATAAAACAATAACCTTATCCTATCTCCTACTATTAATTCATCTTCAACTTTAGCAATATCCTCAAACATTAATACATCACCGTTCCAACCAAATACAAAATTAGAAACAACAAGTATTTGAGTTGCGTAGCAACTCTAGCTTGGCATGCTTCTCTATGTGTTGGAGGATAGTTGGCTGATGACCGGGAGTTGAGCATACCTCTAAGTATGAAATGGAACATTCCACATGTTTTGTGACAATTTCATCTTCGAAAAGCTTCATTTCACATGTGTGTATCAGTTGCGCAACGCCGGTGCAGTGGATCTGTGTTTTGGGCATATCTCCCAGATGGTAAATCTAATTAAGATGAAATTTTTACCGAATTTTAATATCATCGTGGGGCATCCCCAAAAAATATTTTAGCTAAATCCAACTCACATATATCAAGATAATCCAAAATTTTTTGTAGGTGACACTAGCTCATTTCTAAAAAACCTTGAAGTATTTTGAGCTGAAATTAATTTTTTTGTTCATATCACCTCCATACACCTATTATAAAATTTTCAAGGAAAATGGGTGCAGGGTTTAGGATATATAGTGAAAGTACAGTGGCTATGTGAAAGCAACACTAAATTTCTTGAAAAATGGGCTTGAAATATGCAATCAAATCTACTGATCTATGATACATGTGCAAAAACTGAAGGAGGTTATTGTGATATGATCCATGATTATGAAAAAATCTTTAAGTTTTCCAAAATTCACCTCCATGTGATCGGAAACATCATTTAAAAATGATAGCTAAAACAAAGTATTTTATGTAGCAGTTGCACAACGAGCTTCTCCCGCATGAAAAGCCTACCTTTGAACCTCGACCAAGTTGCTTTCAACCTTTTCATATCTTATAGTGATGTTATGTATTGTAATTAGGCATATTTTTGTTTGGGTGTATAGTGGAAATAGATAAGGCATCATAACGATTTGAATTACCCCATGTCCTTTGTCATGTAGCGCAATGATTTGAATTGATGACTTGGACCACTCCAATTGACTTGGCATGAGTGTGGGGAATGATTAAATATTTTTGGGTATGGGCAGTTGTATATTATACATGAGGGTTATGTTATGTTATGAGTATGCAAATGGTAGTGGTGGGGTGGTTTTAGAATGAAGGGGGGTAAAGGAAATGTAAAATGAATGATAGGTAAATGGTATGCAAGAAGGGTAGAACCTATAACTTATTTATGAAGGAATATGAATGAAAGGGAAATGGGAAAAGGGGTAGGAAATAGGGTGTGAAATGAATAAGCATGGGGTAGATAAGAATAAGGTATAAAACTATAGGATGTTCCAAATGACCATACCTTATAACCATAAGAACTATGACTGAAATGAACCCAACTTAGACAATTATGATAGGAGGATGACTAACAGATAACCCCTTTTGAATTGACTGTATAAAGCATGTGTGACCATGAATCCCCTTGAATTGATTGTCTTTCATGCTTTGGGTGTAACATTTGTTGAAGAAATTCAACGATGTCAGACAATGACCTTTGAGGCTATGACAATAGTAGTATTCATAGGCTCAACTTATTGAAAAAATGAAAATTAAAGGACAAGGAAACTACATTTGACTAAGATAACTAATGGCCCTAATATTGGATCCAATGGGGATGGAAACCTCCTAGCAAGGTGCTAAGAACAAAACTGCAAACTAGTAGCCTAATTAAACCATTAGGAAAAATAATCAACTGAAAAAATGAAAATATAATTGACATATTGAAAATTAACTATTGATTGATTGAACTTACTTATGGCAGCACATCATTGGAATCTTAGGGCCTTCACTTTGGGCTTTAAATCCCAGTGACGACCGCCCACACTTCCAGTATTGAAAAATAAAACCAATTTGCCGAAAGAAAGTGCTAAAAACTAATACACCACTGAAAAATATGCTCAAACTATTTAGTTTATTCATACTACTATCTACGCTAATTGTTGAATAAAATTCTCACTCAAGTGACACAAAATTTCCAATGAAGCCAAACAAGGAGATGGCCATTCACTGAAATTCCACTCACGCCCTCTGTAAGAACACAAAAATGTGTAAATGCTAGAAATATGAAACCTAATTCCAAAACCCGTAATGGTGAACAAAACAACTCCCCCTTTTTTTATGCTTCCAATAGACTAACCAACGGATCTTGAAAAACATGGAAATTCACCTATTTTGATGATTGCAACAAGTCTATAAAAGGATCCTCAATAATCTGAAACATTATCCTATCTTGATGATCCAAAGGATATTATTCATGCATGGCTAGTCCTTCAACTTCATTACCCTTCTCTTGTTCTGTAATGTTTAAAATACTGTCTCATGCAGGTTGATTATGTTCTTGAGACTACTGAAAATCATCATTTTTCAATGGAAAAAACACAACAGGAAACTTTGAAAATTAATATTAAAATATTTACCAGGTTCATCATTCTTAGGCATATTAAAGATACATGTAATATCATCAAACATGAGAACTGAAACAAAAACTTTCTCTTCTTCATTATCTTCTTGCAATTTTTGATAATTATTTTTTGCCATAATTACATTTTCTGAAGCTTCCACACATGCCAATTTGAAATTATGATTTACACAAATATGCTCTTGAAATAACCCTTCAGAAAATGGATGAACTATAGAGACATATGAGTGATGAATGTCCATAGATACTTGTTCATGCATTTCATCAGAAACCTCATCTTAGTCTTCACAGACCTAATCTGAGAAAAAAAATGAATAACTATATTCATACCTTTGATCATACAAAGACTTACAAAGGCTGCTGTAGATTTTCATTCATTTCAGAAAATAGAACTTGACTGTCATCATTTAAATCCAGCTTAATTTCCTTTTCATCCAATATATTAGCCACCATTTCTTCTTGGTGATGGAAATGTTTCTCATTCAAAGGTTCCAGAATTTATTCATCCATGAATTCTTCCTCACCATATGTATTTTCCATATTTTGGATAAAACCCTCAGGGTTTTCACAAAAATTATCAACCAAAGACAAAGAAGGATGCGATTCTGTGTAGTTTTCAAAAAAAAAAAATGAAAATATGTAAGAGTCTGAATACTAGCAAATGGAAAACCTTCATACCAAGATCTCGCTTTTTCTTCATGAGTATCAATGAAGATCTCAATTAAATAATACTCAAGAAATTTAACCCTCAGCTTGGGTGCATGTATGTGAAATTTATCCAGATGTAGAGTAGCATCCTCTCCATCCGCATCTTTTAATTTAGGAAAATAAATTTTCCAATCTACACAAAGCATGCGATTTGGAAAACTGGGAATGTGATCTCGATTCATGGGAGCATACCCTCTAGAATGAGAACTCATCTTGATTACTGGATCATGCTACCAGTGGAGTCTTCCTATCAAGTTGAAACTTGATTGGAATCACCAGGTGAATGGTCCAGCCTTCATATGTGTCTGACTATTTTCCACTGTCAGCAATCAAATTTAAACTTTGATGATCTTTCCTGGGGAATATGAAATTGTTAGTGTCCCGAGCAGCGACGCCACTATGTTAGCACTCCGTAAATCCCTTTAGGCAAAGGAAAGGACCATAGAGGTAACCACAAGACCGATTTGGACTAGAAACTGGTATTTTCTAGTCGGAGGAGGCTCCCTCACTCAAAAACCTAAATATTAGAGACTCTAAATCACAAAATTTGACAAAGACCATATCTAAGGAAAACAATTTTTTTTTTTTGGAAATCAGTGAAAGGATCTGGAATATTCAATGCATGTGATCAAAAGGTTACTATCTCATCATACCAATGCATGTACCAACCAATTACATACATTGAGTCTTGTATATCACATACTGTGAATAGAGAAAAATTGTAATATAGTAAGAGATAAACATATATACTACTCATCCACATGCAAAAAAACATATGAGATTTGTGTTACTACATCTCAAATGACTGAGGATTAAGAATAAATGTGAGAGATAAAAGTCTAACACATTTCATTTACATTTGAAACATTAATACACAGCTAAACTAAAGCATACATAATGAATTCTAAAATAAATAAGTTAACACCCTTAAAGAAGACTGAAAAACATAAATAAGTTAACAAATACACATGAGATAAACAAATTCAAAATATAATACCACAAGTATCTCTAAAATGATCACTGGAATAACTCAGCATTAAGCATTTTATTACTAAAAATATAGATCATAGTGCACAGGTATGTTTAGAATCAGTTCACCATAACTTCCAACCCTTTCTTCATAGTTCGATTGGCCTTAAATACATTGTTGAACACAACAGGCCCATATGGCCAGATATATTGCATGTCTCAACCACTAAGTGGATCAAATCCAACTAGAATTAGTAACATGATTTTTTTTTGAACAAAAAATAAAACAAAGTTAACATAAAAACTGCAATTTTATCCTCAAAATAAAATAGTAACTTCATCCTATCTCCTATTATTAATTCATCTTCAACTTTAACCATATCCTCAAACATTCATACAACACAGTTTGGAGCAAAGAAAAAATTAGAAACACCAATTATTTGAGTTGCACAACAACTCCATCTTGGCACACTTTTCTATGTGTTGGGGGACAGTAGGCCAGTGACTAGGCGATGAGTAGACCTATGAGTAGGTAATGGACCATTCCACATGTTCCTTGATACTTTACATATTCAAATGCTCGATTCCACTGTGTGTAGCAGTTGCACAATGCTTGTGTAGTGGGCCTATGTTTTGTGAATATCTCCCAAATGGTCAATCCAATTAAGCTGAAATTTTTACATGTTAATATCATCATGGCACACCTCCAAAAAAATGTTTAGCCAAATTTGACTCACAAATCTCAAGAAAATCTAAAAATGGTTGTAGGTGACATTAGCTCATTTCTCAAAAACCGTGAAGTATTTTGAGCTGATATTAACTTTGTTTGTTCATCTCACCTTCGTATGTCTTCTGTAAAATTTTTATGGGAAATGGGTGTAGGGTTTGGGAAATATTGTGAAAGTACGGTGATTGTGTGAACGCGCAACACTAAATTTCTAGAAATATAGGCTTGAAAGATGCATTCAAATATCTCGATATGTGAAATATGTGTAGAAACTGAAGGAGGTGACTTGGTCTATTGTTAAGAAAAACCTCTTTCACTTTTCCAAAATTCACCTCCATATTATCAAAAACATCGTCTCAAAATTATTACTAAAACAAATTATTTTGTGCAGAAGTTGCGCAATGAGATTCTCCCATGTGAAAAACTTTCCTTTGAACCTCTCCCAATATGCTATTGACCTTTTTATATCTTGTATTTATGTTGTGTCTTGTAATTATGTAGAGTTTTTTTTCAGTGTAACGTGGAAAAATAAAAGGCAGAATAACCATTTGAATTACCCCATGTCACTTTTCATGTAGAGCAATGATTTGAATTGATGACTTGGAGTGCTCCAATTGGATTGGCATGAATGTGGGGAATGATTAAAGATTTAGGGGTATGATACATCTTAGGTACGGGGGGTTGTATAATATAAATTAGGGTTGTGTTATGTTATGTGTATGGGAAATGGTAGTGGTGTTATGGGGGATGGATTTAGAATGAAGGGGGGTAATGGAAATGTAATATGAATTATAGGTAAATGGTATGTGGAAATGGTATAAGATATAAGTTATTTATGAAGGAATATGAATGAAAGGGAAATGGAAAAAAGGGTAGGAAATAGGGTGTGAAATGAATAATCATGGGGTAGATAATAATAAGGGATAAAATTGTAGGATGTTCCAAATGACTATACCTTATAACCATCAAAACTGTAACTGTAATGAACCCAACTTAAAAAATTTTGATAGGTAGATGACTAATAGATAATCCCTTTTAAATTGATTGTAAAAAAAATGTGTGACCATAGCTCCCCTTAACTTGACACTGTTTCATGCTTTGGGTGCAACCTTCGAAGCATAAGTTCAACAGTGTCGGAAAATGACCTTTAAGGCTATGAAAACAGTATTATTTATGGGCTCAACTTATTCAAAAACTAAAAATTAAAGGATATGGAAAATACATTTGTCGATGAAAATTAATGACCCTAGCAAAGAAAATAACAAATAAATTCATACAGGGAAAAAAGATGAATAGAAATGGAAGGGAGAATGTTCAGACATCAAAGGTGCAGAAATTAGAGGCTCAGAAAGAGAAGGTTCAGGAAAACTTAGATACAAAAGATAGAGGTTCAGATAGCACAGTTTAAAATGGTGAAGACAGTCCTAACTGCAAAAGGAAAGGCACAAATTCCATTAAAGCCCAAAATGAGGTTGAGGTCTAAGCAAGACATTGAGGAGCCAACTCCTCAGCCAATTGGTGCCATTCCAAAAGATAGGTAAGAGGGAGATGCAAAAGAGGCACAAGTTGTTCATATGGACGAATAATATCCAAATATTTATAGGATGAATGATGCTCTTGCTAAGGCACAACTCAAGATGGCCTTCTTGAAGAGACAAAATAGAGAACTTAGGCATACAGCCTCACAGGAAGCTCAACAAAAGGAGGGATCAAAAAATCTTCTAAGTTTACTGCACAGGAGAAGGGCAAGCAAGTCATAGATGTTCGGAAAGTGGAGGAACTCAAGAGGAATCCTAGGAGGCTTGTGACCAAAGAAACAAAGCCTATGTCAGGATGGGTGGAACAGATGAGGAAAATAGCTTAGTCACCAGACAGACATGATTTTGATCAGTGTAGAGAATATCAAACGTACCTGGAAGAGCTTGAAGAATTCCAAATGCAAGTGATGCAAATATCTCAAGGCAATGCAGACTTCCAGAATTATGTTAACCAATTACTTGTAGATGTTGAAAAAGAAATTATTGAAGCCTCTAAGGAACTTGACAGAGCAAAGGCATTCCTCAAATTTTATCTCCCAGCAAGAAGACAAGTGAGAAATCTATACACTAGGAATCTAGTGCTGAAGAGGAGATTGAGATTCATGAAAACAAATTTGTCAAAGGCTTGGAGGTTAGTGAAAAAATGCAAGAAGACAGCTGGGATACCTCCATCTAGGAATGTACCTAGGCCAAGGCCTAAATCATAGCCAACCAAACACCATTGGTTAAAGAATATGAAATATCTTCTAATCACATAAAGGTATCTCCCAACAAACCCTCATCCAGTAAGAGAAGAAGAAGGTGATGGTCTTGGTTAATTATTTCTGAATTTTTTATTTTGTTGAAGTATAATTTGTTGCGCAACAGGTTTTTCCCATGTTTTGTGAAGAATGCATCAAATTTTTTTCATTCTAAATGTTTTTAGTGCATAGCATATCTTAAAATGAAGCACTTGTTTTCAGTGTGTCAATATAAGGGGAGAAGACAGGTGAAAGAGAAGATTAAAAAATTTTGTTGTGTAGGCGCTGGACATATACTACACACAGGTGGTAGAGAATTTTTGGGGTTTACAATTGTCATAGGATGGAAGGAGGAATATTTTTCTTAGTCACAAGTCTACTCATAACTCAGTCACAAGCCAGCTAGCCTCCAGCTCATGAAAATGCATGTCTACATGGATTGTTGTGTAGCTGCGGAAAAATACAACACATGTTACTTTTTTCTATTTTGTATCAGTTCGAGAGTTTATAAAATTAGGGATAGATATAATATCAAGTAATTTTATTGTGTATATAAGTAAAAGGATGCATACACATGAGTATTTTTTATGATTTTTCTTTAAAGAGACAAAGATATTGTTTTATTTTGATTTGTATAATTTTTTATGAGAAAATAAATAGATTACTATGGGTGATTCGATCCATTTTGGATGGATAGATGGTTCATTGAACCTAGTCATGAGCTGTTTATGATGAAAATGTGTTTAAACTCATAAGAGACAAGGAAGAAGGGGTTGGTTAGTGAGTCTATTGAAGGAATCAGACATGTATGTGATATTTTTCTATTATGAATAAATTTCTCAGTCCAAAGTTTTGGTGATTTATCCTCAGAGATTATTGTGGTGCCTTCCTTTAATTTTTTTTTCTCCTTTGTAATATGTTATTTCAATTATTTTCTTTATGTTCTCTTTAAAGGTGTGTTGAAACAGGTTATCTAGAATTCATCATAGATGCTCTAGAAAAATTGTTTATTTCTACTTATATGGAATTCATTATACCTTTGCCTCCTCTGTTGTTCTAAATACTCAGTAATAAGATGTGGTAGAAGAATTCTAATGTTCTCTATTACGTATGAATTAGTATAGTCACATGTGTTCTTTTTTTTCCTACTACACTGCAATTTTATTAATTTGAAGGATGTACCTACCATGCCTCTGATTTTATAGTTGGTTTTTATATGCAATTAAATATTAAGTTGGCCACACTTCCTAATCTCATACTTAGTTGTCCATCCCTCAGATTTCCTATAAAATTTTCATCAAATTAAAAATTTTATTCGTAGATCTAGTCTATGTACGTCTTTGAGCTTCAAAGACTATTTTCTTCAGACTTCTGGTGAGTGTTAGGTCCCTATATTACTAGTATAGTCCCTTATTGTTGTTAGTGTAACCCCATTATTGTTATTGTTGTACCCCTGTAACCCCCATATTTTTATTATTGTGCCCTTAAATTATTATTGTTAGGTTGGCTAGGATTACATTGTAGCCCTACTAGGATTACATTGTGGCCCCATGGACTCCTATATATAGAAAGGAGGTTTTGTCATTTGTATCATCCAAGATTTGTTCATTTATGTAATGTATTGGAGGTTTCCCCCAGTAAGTGGCTTATTTCTAAGGCATTTACATCTCTTTTCTTCTATTTTTGGAGCTGGTTTCACAACATTTGGTATCAGAGCTTTGGATTCTAGGGTTTCGCTGCTCCAAACAGGTCATCGTGGAATTTTCGCTATAATTTTTTTTCTACGAAGGTTTAGAAGCTGAAATTTTTATAGAGCGAAGATGAAATCATCATGAATGTCGTGGAATCATTTTAGATCTTGGTTCACAATATTTTCAGAGATATGATCTGTGCAAGTTAGGAATTTTTGAAGCCTCCTTACTTTAACCTAAACAAGTTAGTGTGGAATTTTTCCTATAACCTTTTTTCTACAAGGGTTTAGAAGCTAAAATTTTCATACAGAGAAGCCACAATCCTAAGGAACACTGTAGAAACATTTCAGAGCTATATTCACAATATTTTCGTAGATATGGTATGTGGAAGTTAAGGATTTTTCAGGCTCCTCAATTTCATGTTAAAGAGGTGACCATGGGAAAATCATCATAACTCTCTCTCTGTGCATTGGATTGGAATTATGTAAAAAGTGGCTGCAAGTACATGGAATGTAGTTTCATTTATATCAATTTTAGAGCTGAAGGAGGAAACAGTGAAATGTGGAAATTCGTACAAGTTCGCTCTACTAAACCAGTCCATAATTAGGTCATCGTAGGAGATTGGGCATAACTTTGTCTTCAAGAATCCAAATTAGGTCAGAGATATGGCATTCAAAAGAAGATTAAGAGGGATACTTCAGGGCTGAATTTCAGATATTTAAGGTCCAAAATCACAGAGAAAATTTAGTTTCAATATCGATATCCTCAAAATCAATAAAAAGGTGTGTATTTTTTTTTTCAAATTGCACAAGTCTTGTCTGAAAAATCAGTTTTAAGTGATTACAAAGGCCTATTGAGCATAGATATCAGTATTGGGTTCTAAAATGCCTCCTAAAAATAATTCAACACCCACTAAGCCCTCAGAGTACTCTACAATGACTCATGAATATGACGAATTGCAACATGATCTATCAAAGTTATAAGAGCAAGTGCACCAAAATTTGCTCTCGCAACGAGAAAAAAAAATGAAATAGATGTTTTGAAGAAAAGCATGGAAGCTAAGATGGATGGTTTGAAGAAAGGCATGCAAGCTACGATGGATGGTTTGAAGAATTGTATGGAAGAAAAGGTGGAGGACATGGAAGAAAAAAAGAAAGACAACATGTAAAACATGAAGAATGATCTAAAAGTAGACATGGAAGGTTTGACAAAGTTGATATAAGAAATGATTCCTAATGGCAAAAACATAGTAGAGGAAACTCATGATGAGAACAAAATAAATGTTAGTCTTGATTTCATAAACTCTAATGTTGGATTGAAGAACCACCATGTTCCAAAGATGGATATGAGGAAGTTTGATGGAAAGGATCCTGTAACATGGATACTACAGATGGAGCAATATTTTGATCTCAATAATGTGCACAACACACAAAAGGTACACATTGCAACTTCACATTTAGAAAAAAATACATTTGCATGGTATCAATGGCTTTTCTCTGGTAAAAAAATTGTCACTTGGTAAATTTTTATGGATGAAATGATAGCACATTATGAGGATACAAAGAGAAACACCTTCTTTAGCCAGTTGATAAATCTCAAATAGAAGGGTTTAGTGGCAAAGCACATTGAGGACTTCCATAAATTGAATATAAGGGTAACAGATATTCCAGAGGAACACAGGATTTATGTCTTCATAGGGACTTTAAAGGATAACATCCAACATGAATTTCACGTTTGGGAATCTGATTCATTGGAGAAGGCATTCAGGTTGGCAAGAAAAATTGAATGTAAAATTATGGCGACAAGGAAGCCTACCACTCACATCTATAAAGATGGAAGTTTTTCTACTCCTAGACTTCCAAAACCTACAAGGTTGACACCACAACAATTGGAAGAAAAAAGAGCAAAAGGGCTTTGCTACAGTTATGATAGAAAATACACTAAAGGTCATAAGTGCGTTGAGAAGAAATTATTTTACATAGATTGTGAAGAGGAAAAAAATAAAGCAGAAACTTCAAAAGTAGAGGATATACACCAGGAAGAAACCCTAGAAGAAGAAGGAATGAGTCCAACCATATCATGTAATGCATTGGCAGGAATTACCACTCCTAAAACTCTCAATATAGAAGGACATATCAAGAAGAAAAAGTTAATAGTATTGATTGATTCGGGTAGTACCCATAATTTTATTCATTGTAACGTAGCCAAGTAATTGAATTGTTTCCTATACTGAGCACCAGAATGTCAAGTGATGGTTGCAAATGGAGGAACTATAAATTGCTCTGGAAAATTCCATAATATCAAGCTAGCCATGGGGGAATATGTGTTTATTAGTCCAATTCTTTCCATCCCAATAGAAGGTGTTGATGTTGTACGAGGAGTACAATGGTTACAATCTTTGGGGACGGTAGCTTTTAATTTTCAAGAGCTTTTCTTGAATTTTGTTTCAAAACGAAAGGAATTCGAATTAAGGGGTATGGAAGGGAATCCAGGAAAGATAATAAGCTCTAATGTCATGACAAAGCTTCTGAAGAAAGAAGAATGGGTCATAATTGCACAATTATGCTCACTAGAAGTTCCAACATCAAAATCATATATTTCTCCAGATCTCCAAAAAGTCTTGGACAATCATTCCAAGGTGTTTGATACTCCCAAAGGAATCCCACCTATTCATGATAATGATCATGCTATTCATTTGATTCTAGGAAGTCTTCCTCCTAACATTAGGCCTTACAAATATCCTTATGTCTAAAAGAAAAAAATTGAATGTATGATTTCAGAAATGTTAGAGGCTGCTATAATTCAACCTAGTCAAAGTTCTTTCTCTGCTCTAGTAGTATTGGTGCACAAGAAATATGGATCATTGCACATGTGTTCGGATTATAGGGAGCTCAATAAGCTCACTATTAAATATAAATTTCCCATTCCTCTGATTGATGAATTATTGGAAGAATTACATGGAGCAACTTATTTTACCAAGTTGGATCTTCGTTCAGGATATCATCAAATTAGAATGAAGACTGAAGATATTTTGAAAATAGCATTTCGAACTCATGAGGGTCATTATGAATTTTTGGTCATGCCTTTTGGCCTTACCAATGCACCTTCTACATTTGAAGGGTTGATGAATTCCATTTTCAAACCCTTCCTTAGAAAATTTGTGCTAGTATTTTCTGATGATATAATAATCTACAGTAGGTCTTGGAAGGATCATGTTCAACATGTTGATAGGGTGCTCAAACTATTGGAGGAGAAACAATTATATGCAAAAACATCTGAATGTTTCTTTGGAGTACAATAGGTGGAATATCTGGGTCATATTGTATATCACAAGGGTGTTAAGTTAGACCCTAACAAAATTAAAGCCATTAAGGAAGGGAAAGTCCCCACAACCATAAAGCAGTTGCGTGGATTTCTAGGGTTAACAGGGTATTATCACAATTTTTTTTAAATTATAGGAGAATAGCAGCACCTCTAATAACATTATTGAATAAATATATATTTTCATGGAATCCTGAAGCAACTAAGGCCTTTGAACATCTTAAAGAGGCAATGTGCCTAGCACTAGTCTTAGCTATGCCAGACTTGAAAAAAACCTTTATTGTGGAATGTGATGCCTCAGGAAATTGAATTGGTGTTTTTTTAATGCAATAAGGAAGACCCATTGATTTTGAAAGTCGTTCAATCAAAGGAAAGTATTTACAAAAGGCTATTTATGAGAAGGGAATGTTCGCAATACTACATGCACTAAAGAAATGGAGACCTTACTTAATGGGAAGACACTTCAAGGTAAAAACTCATCATAATAGTCTTAAACACTTTTTGGAACAAAGACTATCTTTAGAAGAGTAGCAAAAATGGGTCACAAATATGTTGGGTTATGACTTTGAAATTGTCTACAAAAAAGGGAAGCTAAATGTTGTTGCGGATGCACTCTTAAGAAATGATGAAGAGGTGGAAGCATTGCATTGTGCCATTTCAAATATCCAACCAGGTTGGATAACCGAAGAAAGGGATGAATGGAATAAGGATGAAGAAGTGTGGACTCTCATTCAAAAGTTGCAGCAAGATCCTAGTATATCTAATACATTTAGTTGGAAAAATGATTCCTTATGGTACAAAGATCGCTTATATATTTGCAAGAATTCCCAGCTAAATAAAAATATTCTTTTGGAATTGCACACTTCTCCTTTAGGAGGACACTTGGGATTTTAAAAAACTTACCACAGGGTGAAGAAATAATTTTTTTGGGATGGTATTAAATCTGATATCCAAAAGTTTGTGGCAGAATGTTTGGTATGCCAGCAAAATAAAGTTGAGACAATTAAGACCTCGGGTCTTCTACAACCTTTATACATTCCAAGTCAACCTTGGGAGGAGATTTCAATGGATTTTATCACAAGTTTACCTAAGTCCGAAGGAATGAGTGTCATCATGGTGGTAGTTGATAGACTTACCAAGTATGCACACTTTTTTTCATTATCTCATCCATTTAAAGAGAGTACAATTGCTACTACATTTATTGAAACAATTCAAAAGCTACATGGAAACCCGAAGATTATTGCAAGTGACAAAGATCTCATTTTTAACGGAAATTTTTGGACAAAATTATTTTCTTATTTGGGTATTCAACTAGCTCATAGCTCATCTTATCATCCTCAATCCGATGGTCAAACAGAGATAGTGAATAAATTTTTGGAAGGATACCTTCGTTGTTTTGTATCTGATAAGCTAGCACAATGGGTCAAGTGGTTACCTCTTGCTGAATGGTGGTATAACACTTCCTTCCATACTATAGCAAAAATGACCCTGTTTATGGCACTTTATGGATATCATCCACCATCCATCACATCTTCTTTAAGGGAAAATTATATGGTTCAAGCAGTGGAGGATCACATCGAGCATCAACAAGAAGTTCTCCAACTCTTAAAGGATAACCTAAATTTGGCACAAAATCGAATGAATATTTCCAGAACTTGATGTGGAAGGAAAAACCATATTGGAACTTGAAGCAGTCACAGAAACAAGAACTCGAAAGCTATGAAATCGATCAATTTTAGAGTATCTCATCAAATGGAAAAACTTACCCACAGAAGATTCCACATAGGAGGATGAGAATTTTATACAAAAGCACCCGGAGCTACTCAAGCGTTGAGGACAAAATTTTTTTCAAGGAGGAGCATGTTAGGTCCCTATATTACTAGTATAGTCTCTTATTTTTGTTAATGTAACCCCCTTATTGTTATTGTTGAACCCCTGTAACCCCCATATTGTTATTATTATGCCCTTAAATTATTATCGTTAGGTCGGATACGATTAAATTGTGGCCCCATAGACTCCTATATATAGAAAAGAGGTTTTGTCATTTTCTATCATCCAAGAATTGTTCATTTATGTACTGTATTGGAGGTTTCCCCCTCAAAGTGGCCTATTTCTAAGGCGTTGATATCTCTTTTCTTCTATTTTTGGAGCTGGTTTCACAACAGTGAGGGAACCCACTATTATCAACCTAGTAATTCTCAGGTTGTGGGATGAGGATTTTTGTAGTTAAGAAAACCAGGGGTGACCAAGAACCGCTTTTAGAATTCACCTTCCTGAGTTTCGGAGAGGGATCTCTCCTTAAAATTTAGCTTTGTTTTGGTAAAGGGTTTTAGGCTAGCTATGAGTGGGTAGTAGCACTGATTTTGGAAGTGTGGTAGGAATAAAAAGTGTTTCAAGGTAAACCAGAGGGATCTACCAGAACATTGGGCTATGGATTCAACTTTCTAGGCAAGCAGAGCTAGGAAATAAGACTTAAAGATGAAAATGTACTAAGGGCAGGAAAGATGACCTTCAAAGGCTTTAAATAGGCTTTGTTGATGGAATGGGTGAAATGTGAACAAAAGGGCACTTAAGAATCCTTAAGTTACAGATAATAAGATTGAAGGAGGGGATCAAACAGGGACCTAGAGCAATTAAGAATTCTATAGTCCGATTATCAGGAAGAAAACATAATAATGCCAACTAGTTAAGAACAGGGAGCTTTTTATCACTAATCCTATCAAAATTCTCCTTAGTTGATCATTAAAGATAGAAAAAAATTAAATGAATGTATGTAAACTTTTTAAATAAAAACAATGAAAACAGGAAGAATACTAGACTTATCTTGTCACCAGGATAATCCTTAGTTATGATGTCTCTAATCTCGTTTCCAGTCTACTGCTTCACTAATTGACTCACACCAACTTCAATATATCTAGCAAAATGACTATAGTAGTCTTGAGAAATTTTATTCCACCCTGAATACTTCGAATTATAAAGTATTTATACACAAAAATTGTTTACAAAATATCTCAAAGTTTGAGATAATGTTTTAAGGAAAGATAGGAAATGTAACATAAGAAGAGGGACAACAGCAAAATAGTTTGCAAGCTGTCCTCTTTTACAAGGAAAAATAGAATTGATTATTCTAATTAGAAAGGTTTTATGATGTGTCGTAAGCATTGCTGGCGAGTGAGACATTATCTTGTGGAAGATGACTTGTAGAATACTCTTCCTTTTCACTTTCTGTTCTGATACACTTTATCTCTGATTTTCATTGTTTCACTGCTATAATTGAAAAAATTACCAGCAGTAACAATTTAATTTTCCTGATACTCCTTGACCCTGATACACTTTGATACTGATTTTTTACCATAAAGTAACAGTAGAATATGACTTTTTTTATGTGATTTTCTTGCTATTTACCTATCAAATTCACATCAGATCTGTGAGTTCTTGCCACTGTTCAGCAGTGGGGATCTTCATATTCTTTAGTTTCCTGTAGCTTTCATCAGCTTCTGTATATTTAGCAAATTTTGGCTTTACTGTGAACATATGTTTGATTTCATTTTCCAGGAAGAATAAATTTCCAAAATATTGAAGTAGTACTTTTCCACTTGGAGATCCTTGTGGAAAAGGCAGTTTAGCTTGATCCTTAGCATGAGCTCCGATTTTCTGATCATAATCCTTCTGTGTTATTAATTTGTCATTTAATGCATGAATGTCAGGTAAAACTACTTCTGATAATACTTTGTATTTGGCCCAAAATCTTGTGATGGCCAAGTTCATATCTTTACACCTATATTCCAAATTATTCATCATGTTTCTCTTATTTAGGACTTTCTTAATTTGAAGGATGGCCTCTGTTCTGTCAGAAATTTTCAACTCTTCTAATTCTTCCCTGTTTTTTCTGTTCAAAAATGCTATGAGTTGAACTGCTTGTGGTGGCTTATTTTCAATTTATTTCTTGGTTTTATCAATTTCTGCATTTGCATCCTGTAGTAACTCTTTCTGCTCATATATTATCTGAATAGAAGGCCATTTGTGAGTCAATGCCTTGAATGATTTTTGTCCATAAATGATTTTTTTATTTGTGCAACCTGATATGTAAGATTCATCTGTTTTTGAAGAATTTTCACTTGTTCTTGTAATCTATCAGCCCTCTGTTAATGTTCTTTGGAAGTAATTAACTCATCTCTTTTAGATGTTTCCAAATTTTTAATGGTGCCTTTTAAACTGAGTATTTCTTTATCTTTTATTGACATATCTTCCATGGCTCTGATTATTGCAGCTTTTTCCTCTACTGTGTTTATCTCTGAGGTTGATGAAGAAGAGGTAGAGATGTCATGAGAAGTGATTGGCACTGCAGTTTCCAATACTCCTTGCGGTGCCAAGTGTTCTGCCAATGTAGATGGAATAGCGGTACTTACAGTTGGGATCACTATAGGAATGAAAACATGTTGATCTTTCTTCAGATTTTCATTTTCTTGCATGAAAGCTTCTATTTGGCTTTCCATTCCTTTATCTGGATTGTCATTTTAAGAACAAGTTGTTTTAGATCACCATTCTCGTCTTTTGCTGAAGAATTTATTTTGCCTGAGGATTTTCACTTTGAGGCAATTTTAGTTGCTTTCTGAGGGCAGCTATGTCTTCATTTTTCTATTTGATTATAACCTTTTCCCCTTAAATGTTTGTTGGTTCAACTCCTTCTTCAATTAATATGTCCTCCAATGCTTTGATTCTTAAGTTATTGGCATATAATGAGGCTTTATCCAATTTCATTTGATTCTGAAGGTTTATTATTTTTTTCTCAAGTCTGATAGAATTCATAGTCTTATTGACTATTTTAGAATACAACATCTCTGTATTGCTCCTGTGGAAATTTAGTTGGTCCAATTCATGGACAACATCCGCATTAACTTCTAGGTCTGTCTTTGAATAATCTGCAATTGTTTTTGGATTAGCCACTGTAGGCTTGAAAAATGAAATAACCAATTTGTTTGAAGAATAATCAAAAGCAGAAAGGATTCTATCTTTGTTTCCAGGATTTTCTTTACGGAACTTAGAATATGCTTCATTCTTGATTTCTTCATTCTTTTCTTTGATTTGTCTCAACCTGATTTGAATATCTGACTCTGTGTTGTCAGGTTCTTTAGAAGAAGATGGCATATCAACCTTTGTTTGTTTATTTACCATGACTTTGTCTTTCTGCTGTGCTCCAAGTTTGACATTTTGAAGTTCTTTAAGAGTTTCAGTTACTATCCTTGTTGCTTCATCCTCAGTTTCATGACCATTTTTATCTTCGACATTGATAGCTTTATCCCTTTCTTCATCAGTCAATTTACTTTTCTTATTTTAGGGAATCCTAAATATTTTATCTAAAATAGTTTCAACTGTGAAACTATCTTCCTTTCTGGTCCTTTTATTTAAAATTTCAATTTCTTTGTTTACTGTAACCACCTGTGTTTGATTCACCTGTTTATCCTTTCCATTGTTTCCCTGCATGCCTTGTGAGTCATCATCAAATAAAGTATTTGGATCCCATTCAATCTTATTGGCATATTTTTCAATTTGGGGCTTGGGATCATGCAAGAAAGTAGACAACTTGCATTTCAATATGATTTGACTTAAAATACCCTGAGGATCATAATTCCACATAAAGCTATATGGGAATTTATACTCTTTCAACTTGACATTAATTTCATTTGCTTCTTCTCTGTTGTTCACAATGAATGACCCAACTTAGTTTTTTAGTTTGAACTGAGTCTTTTTTCTAGAAGCTATGAAATTGACTTCATCTACATTCAACAACTGCCTCAAATATTCTAAAGAAAATATTCTTGTTGTCACAAATCTAGGCAGTTTATATGGGGTTAAGAATGCACCATATACTCTGATCTCTGTGTAACTTTTGTATAAGTACCAATCCCCTGTTTTACAACTCTCAGATAGCTGTAAGATTCTCTTTGTTTCTTCATTAATTCTAGGGGTCTATTCTTTATTCAGTAAATTCATAGCCGATACTAAAAACAAGTCATTGAAGTCTGCATAGTTGTATTCCATGTTCCATTTTCTCATAATTGACGACCAAAATACAACTGAAAGTACATTTCCTTATAAATCTATCTTCTGAAATTCAATAGGAAACTTTCCTGCATGATAATATAAAAAGAGATGAAGTAGATATGAAGTATATCTAAAAACTATTTCTTCTGGCAATCTGGATAGTTGATAGTGCATGTTTTCTGCAATGATCTTGGAAAAATTGTATAAAATGGATGGAGGCTGGCCAGGACTCAAAGTAGACAGAAAACCCAAGATAGCAACATCAGTGAACTCATCATTGCTATATCCCAGTATGAATGATAGCCTGGAGACAATTTGTCTGGTTTCACTTGGAAAATCAAATGTATCAAATGGAGGATTGAGCTTGGGGATATCAACCTGTTTGGGGAAAAAATTCTGGAATATTTTGAACTTGGAAGCAAAATCTAGGTCTAGATAAAGCAGAGTTAAATCCTCTATTGACAAAGAAGCATCATTGGGGCAAGATTTAGTTGCAGCATAAAATTTATGGACTCTGCATTGATATAAAATATGACCTCTCTGTCTTTATTGACAATTCAACTTTGTTCTGGAAGATAATAGGACTGACATAATCTGACAAAATCAGGGGCTGAATGAGTTAAAGGGAAAATTTAATTTGGCAGATTGGGATCCTAGATTGGTATATTTTTATCACCTTTCTCTACAGATTTGCCAAAACACCAGTTATAGACATCAAGCAAATTGAACTCTGCTGAAGGGTCTAGTATTCTGTTATCAAGGTCAACTAGAGGAATATTTTCCTGTGAAGTAACTGGAGGTTGGATAGGCTTGATAATTTCTGAGGAATCAGCAGTGAGTGTAGGGGTAGGTTTGTCAAGTTTAGAAGACTCAGGCTGAGGAATTTTAGCAGAGGGTTTCTTTTGAGGTTTTGGGCCTCCTGATTTGGGAGTTACTTGTTTCTTTGTAATTTTTGAACTGAACAAAGCAAGCTTAGAGTGTTTTTTGAGTTCTTATGTTGGAAACAAGGGAATTTTGGAGAATTTCTATGGTAAAATAGAATTCAGAGCAGGGTTTTGGATAGAAAAATGGTTTTAATGCTCAGAAGAAGTTTTACGATCAATTCCAACAATCAAAATTATCAAGGAGTGTATAAAACTTGCATAAACAAAAATGAGGGATTCTAAGGAAAATTTGACAGAGTTTCCCCTGTCTTATGGATTTTTTTTGCAAGCTCTGTATGGGTAATTCAGATAATTACAGGAAATAACAGAAAAATTGGTGCTTTTTCTTTTTGAAAATTGAAGCTTCTCTCGATAATTTTCATGAAAAATACCTTTAAAAGGTATAATTATGGTCGAAGACGTTTCATGGTGGTGCGTAGTCTTCAATTCTATTGAATTGGTTTATTAGAGGGTATTATGGCTCTTCGTTGTTGAATTGCAGGGAAAGTGACTTGTTGACTGGTCAATAGTTCACTAGCAGGCTTGGAAATGGCACTGGGAGGCTTTTTAACGGGCTCGCAGAGGTTTTCAAGGTTTAAATGGTGAAAAAAGGATGAAAATTAGACTCTGTGGGGTTTCAAAGCTTACAAGCGCGAAATACGGTAAAATTAGATAAAAACCATAAGTTTTATGAATAAATCATAGTTTAAACCATAGTTAAATTATATTTAATCATAGGTTGGGCAAGAGTGGTTTTGGAATACCACCGGGTGGTATTCATGCGGCTCCAAAGCAGTAAGCGGTAAATCACTTTTCGAATGCGATCCAATTATCTTGTGACACGTCAACGCTGGGTGGTTTGGGAAAACAACCCATATCGCGCGACTTTTCCAAAACATCAGTCGGGCATTTTATGAGCATGAAAATTAACTGGCGCCATCGGATTTGGTTTTTAAAAGCAAAGGGCCCAGATCAATTCGAAAGGTGCAGGAAAAAGACATCATCGGGATCATTTAGGGCTGTAGGATCTTGGAGTGAATAACAGATCTGACGATTATAATTATATGCGATGAGGAAAGGGATGAAATGTAATATAATATCGCGTTGAGTTTTCACTGTTGGATCTAATGAATGGAGGGGATCAGAGGGCTGATATTAACCCCAATGATAAAAGGGATTTGGCTAATGTTTCATATAAAAAACCGATTTTTTTAATGAAATAATGATCTGGGGTTTTAAACTGGGATCTAACCAAGGTTAGGGTTTACAGTCAGGGGATATGGGATATCTGTTGCAGATTTTAACCCAGATTATGGTTTTAACCTTAGGTTAGGGAGTCAGGTAAGGGAAAATATATAGGGCAATGAGTTTCTCTTTTGAAGTTTGGTTTAAATTAAACTTCGGGAAATTTTTGTCCAAACACATATGAACATGTTTAAAGGTTTTTTTTCATATATTTTTTATTATATGGCTAATTAAACCAGGGTGATTTAACTACCATAGCGGCGGGATTATACATAAAGATAGTTTTAGCCAAAGGGAATATAATGTGGGTTTTTATTTAAACATGTGGGATTTATTAACTTTGGCTAAAGTTATAATAAGTGGGTTTTTGGGTTTATTACATAAAAGGGAGTTATATATAATAGGAGAAGGTTATTTCTATAGGGAATTAATACATAAGTTAAAGTTACTATGAAAATAGGATAAGGTATACTCAAAACACATAAACATAACCAAGTAAAGTGAAGTTCAAAAGATAATTTGCATTAATCTTATCACATAAACTTATGATATAATGTTATTTTGAGGGCTTTAATGTTTTCAAATGATGTAGGAAATTAGTTAGATCGAAATTATAAATGGATTTAAGTAAAAATGAGATTTTACTGAGGATTATTCAGGGAAATGAATGCATGAATGGAATAATGATGTGAGTAAGGGATTAATATAGACATTTCACACTTTTAACTGATCAGTCATAGAGCCTTCAGTCCGGTCCCAACAAAAGTCAAGGAAATTCCTTGAGCCTTTCTAACTGATAGTTTAGAATGCTTCATGGCTATGGGAAGGGGAAGTTAGTTATTTGGCATCTCATGATGAATGATTTTTACATTGAGACTTTTCACTTTCTTCTACCTACCCAGCTTACCATGCTAACATTTTTTCTTCGTTTGTAGTAAGGTGCATTTGATCTAGCAACCTTCACAACATTTATTCTTTCTGAAAGCAAGTAAAACTATCTAATTCTACACCTATTTCATCCATGAATCCAGATTAAACTGTTGGATTCACTTTATTTCTCTACCTATCTACTGAATTTTCATGATTAAATTGTATGACAACTCATTATTCTCTATTTATAACATTTCAAATTGAAAAATGGCAAGTTAAGATTAAACTATTTAACTCATCATGGACTATGGCATTTATTGACAATCTGCCATAGTTAAAAAGTAAAATGTAGTGGCATTTATGCTCGCACACTTTCATGTTTTTATTCATTTTGCTTTTGGGGTCTTTAATTTTTTCTAAGTCCTTTGATTATTCTTTTAGGACTTTTTACCCTCTTTTTGATTTTTTTACAAAACATGTGAATAGAACTTGCAGAAGGAAAAGTATGTACAAATTTACAATATTACCAACAATCAAGTGAAAATTATGACTCCTATATTATAGGTTGCTAACATCGGCTTCACTTGGGGATGGCCTTTCCTTGTGAAATGCCAAGAACTCTGATATCGGTAGCCTTATCCATTGATCTTGTTGATCCTGTAAATGTCTTCTGTTTTATGCAACAATCATATTTATGACATCTTATACTGCAAAGCTTAGGGCCTTCTCTTCAGGCTTCAACTCTGTAGAAAAAATATCCAATCCAATCTACACATAGACTATGAATATTTACAATGATAAAGTAAATAAATTTAACTGTTAAGTGACTTGTGAAGAATAGTAATGCTTCAACATTCTTCCATTTACTAGTCCTTCTTGAAGCTCGTTTCCATCAAAATTCCTGATGAAAAAGGAATTATTACCTCTGTAACCATATATCACATACGGTCCTTACCATAGAAAGTCAAACTTCCCATGTTTACCTTTATCCTTTCTTCTTGAATCCCATCTTAAAACTTGATCTCCTATGAAAAAGTCATCTTCCTTAACTCTTTTATCAAAAATATTTTTGATCTTGCCCTGTAAAACTTGTGACTTTTCGTAAACTTCATCTCTGGTTTGTTGAAGGTGTATGGTTTCATTGATTCTTCTTTGAATGTCATTAGTTTCCACTTGTGATTCCTGGATAATCTTCATGACTGAGACACCCAAGGAAGAAGGGAAAACTGCATCTGTACCATAAACAATCTGATATGGTGAAGTTCCTATAGAATTTTTTGTAGTAAGTCTATCAGCCCAAAGGGCATAGACCAGCTTCTTGTTCCATGTCTTGTTATTGTCTTGGAGTAGATTTTTGATAATGTTGATTAAAATTTTATTTGAGGATTCGTCCAGACCATTACCCTGAGGATAGTATGTTGTGGAATGACCTAAGGTAATATGGTATTTATGGCAGAAAGCAATCATCTTCTTAGATTTGAAAGCAGCAACATTGTCTGTGATAATTTTGTGTGGGCATCCTAATCTAGACAATATATTATTTTCTATGAATGAGATAATAACTGAGTCTATAGCTTGCCTAGTTGGAATTGCTTCTTTCCACTTAGTAAAGTAATCAGTAGCAGTTAGAATCCATTTGTGTTGACCTAAGGATGGAGGATGAATTTCACCTATGAAGTCTAACCCCCATAGTTGAAATGGTTTTTCATTGGATATTGGTTTCAGAGGTAATGGTAACAGTTTCTTTTTACCTTCGAAAATCTAGCATTTATGAAAAGAGGTAACAAACTTTTTAACATCTGAAAATAAAGATTGCCAATAAAAACCAGCTCTGAGTATTTTATCAACTGTGCTCTTCCAGTATAGATGGCCTCCACAGTCACCTGCATGAAATTCTTCAAGGATTTTGTCAGCTTCAGATTTCAATAAACAATTAAGTAAAATCCCAGTACTTTCTCTCCAATATAGTGCATTATTTAAGATACATAATCTCATTGCCTTTTTCTTGATGAATCTTACCTTGGTTTTTGTCAGTCCAGGAGGAGCTTGTAAGTTTGTTAGTACAAAGATTATATCAGAGTACCATGGTGAGTCTTGATAGGCCTCACTGATAAATGGAGTCGCCATCTCCTCCTATTCATCTACTTGTGCAATGAAATTAATATCTGAGGCATTGCAATTTGATTCAGCCATCAGTCTGGCTAAACCCTATCCTTTAATGAGTTTAGTTGGTTAAATTTCCAAATCATATTGAAGGATTGAGCCTATCCAATTTCCTCTTCTACTGTCTAATCCATCTTGAGTCAAAATGTCTTTAACTACTGCATTAGGGACATATGCAATTATATGTGAATGAAGTATATACACTTTGAAATCTTTGATACCTTTAATTAGAGCCAAAGCCTGTTTTTCTATTATTTTGTATTTTAGTGGAGCACATTTGAGAGCTTCAATGAAAAATGCAATGGGCTGTTCAAAGCCTTGATCATTTTTCTGTAGAAGAAATACAACTATGATGTGTTCAGATGCAAAGGAAAAGATTATAAAATCTTTTGTGTAATCTGGACTGATAAGGACTGGTGCTTTTGTTAAGGCCTGTTTAATAGATTCAAAAGATTGTTTGGCCTTTATTTTCCATTTAATTGAGGAGTCCTTTTTAAGCATGTTATTAAGATATTTTATAATCTTAGCCAGATTAGATATGAATCTTTTTAGAAAATTGATTTTTCCCAAGAATGCTTGGAGTTCTTTAATGTTCCTCGGTGGTTGAATGTTTATAATTGCTTTGATTCTTGCAGGGTCTATTCTAATGCCTTCTTTTGAGATGATTTGACCTAACAATTTTCCTTCTTCTAGCCGAAAAAGACATTTTTTTGGATTAAGAGATATACCATATTTTCTGCATTTAATAAAAACTTGTCTCAGATGATCCAAGTGATCATCATTTGTTTTCAAAAAAATAGTAACATCATCCAGATAAATGACTAAAAACTCATGGATCTCCTTGGCAAAGGCAATATCCATGGCCCTTTGAAATGTAGCTCCTGCATTTTTTAACCCAAAAGGAATTTTCACATACATGAAACTGCCCCATGGAGTAGTAAATGCATTTTTGGTTTGGTCATCTTTGTGAACTAGAATCTAGTTGTAACTAGACAAACCATCTAATAAAGAGATTTTTGAAGAACTTTCTACCCTCTGTAAAATATGGTCCATTTTTGGCAAGGGATAGTTATCCTTCAAGGATGCTTTATTAAGATTCTTAAAGTTTATGCATAGTCTAATTTCTCCTGTCTTTTTCCTGCTTGGCACTAAATTAAATATCCAGTCAGAAAATATGACTGGTGCAATTATCTACACATCAAACATTCTTTTGACTTCTTTTTCAATTAAGGGTAATAAAACCAGATTAATCCTTCTGAGTTTCTGTTTAAAAGGTTTTTGATTTTATTTTAAAGAAATTTTATGTTGGATAATGTCTATGTTGTAAGTTTTTAAGTCTTCATAGCTCCATGCAAAGAAATCTTGAAATTCTTTTAAAAGTTCAATGTATTTAGCCCTTTCATGTGATGATAAGGATTTGGATAGTTTGATTATTCTTGGTTTTTCATCTATCCCTAAGTTATACTCTTCTATATCAGATTTAACTGGCTCCATTTTTGGCCTTTTGGACACATCGTTGGAGTCAAATAAATCTTCTAGAGGAGTTAAACCTATGGATAAAATATTATTCTTTAAATCAATCAAATCTATTTCATCTTCAATCAATTCCTCTATGTCTTCTTTTTCCATTTCATCAATGTCACTTTGAGTAAAAATAGTAGGCTTTTCAAAATTATGTACATCTAAATTATCTAAATCATCTATTTGATAGAAATTTAAATCTATATCACAAGTTCAATCTATGTTACAGTCGTTAACGATTTGAAAATTTTGAAATTCATGCTCATTATTCAAAAGATGATGAATTTGCTGATCCTCTGAAATTTTTTTCCAATATTTCACATTATCAGTAACTATAGGCCTATGTTTAATCTCGACAGTGTATTTTTGTAATGGTGAAAAAGGAAATTTACAACTGTTGGCAAATGTTGCTAAGCAATGGGCTTGTATGTTCTGATTTCGAGGGATGATAGCAAAATTACCTTCTAACAATTCCTTAAGCAATTCCAATACTGTTTCTCTGTATCTTGCAAGTCTGGGGCTGTGGACTGAATATTCTGCATTTATTTGTTTTATAACTAATTTAGAATCACCCATGACCATTATTCTTTTTCCTCCCTTTTTTCTGATAATTTACAAACCTAAGATTAAAGCTTCATATTCAGCCATGTTATTGGTGCATTTGAAGTTTAATCTAAAAACATGTCCTTCAGAATGGTTTGTTTCAATATTTGTAATCCAAACACCAGCTCCATCTCCAAATATATTTACAGATCCATCAAAATCTAAATGCCACAAAGCTTCATGAATAATATAATCATCCATGATTTTAAGTTTTTTATCAGTAAGCTCAGTTGGATTTTCATTTTGATCATGTACTTCATCAAGGTTTCCCTATAAATATTTTTAGGTTGTCCGAATACCAAGATAGTAGCATAACTCATATCTAGTTGTAGAGATCCCTGCAACTTTGTTCCCCATGAGCGAGAAAGAAGCATGCCATAATTTGGCGGGATATCATCTACTACAACGTCCATGATCATACTCTTACCAGGATATTGGACTAGGTTAACACACAGATCTTTAATCAAACCAATACATTGGACTTTGGATGAATCAAATGAAAACAGTCCTTATAAGGTCTGGTTATATCTATATTAAGAGTTTCCATTATAGCTTTAGGCATTAAATTATGGGAAGCTTTTGTATCTAACATAGCATTATGCAATATTTGGTCATGTACAGTAAGACTTACATAAAATGGGGGTACCAACCCATCTAAATTCTTTCCATCTACATTGGGACCAAAAATCAACTCAGGCCTATCTTCATTCGTGTTGATGGTATCTTCATTCTCATTCACATTCAATGCATCAGAAATCATAGATATATACAAATCATTTTTAGCTAGTTCTACTAAGGGAACAACTATCTTTAACTTGGAAATTTCATACTGCATATTAAATGTTGACTGAGCTCTAATGGTTTGAATTACTTCTTCTTTGGGAACTATGGTTTGTGATGATTTTTCTTGAGTTTCTATTATTTTACCTTTGTTTTGTGCTTTTCTCTTGTATTTTGTCTGAGTTTCTGGGTTTCTGCTATCTTTAATTGTTTTTCAGGAATATTTTGAGGGTTAGTAGAAGTTTTATCAGTTTTAGGATTCTCAACAGAAGGTTTAGGATCTGATATTTTAAAGTCAGTAGGATTATTTCTTGGCTCATTGACTATTGTTGAATTGGTGGCTTTGGGAGTAATAGCTTTTGGAGTATCTTTGGAAGATTGTGCCACCTCGTCAGTAATATCTACAATCTTTGGGCCTTGCTATTTTTTAGGACTAGTTGGGTTTGAATTCTGTTTGTTCTCTCTAGGAAGAATCTGCAAGAATTTTGATTTAGATGTATCAGTCTTCTTCTTTTTTTGTTCTCGTTGGTTTCGAGCATTATTCTTTATGGAAGGTTCATTGTTTTTCTTGCTCCTAAGATTGTATTGACTATGAATCTCATTAATTGCAAAATCATAACCTTGTTTATAATCATAGGATTCTGCAGATTCTACTTTGAACTGTTGAAGTTCAAAGAGTTCCTGGTCCTCTCGGGTGAGGAAAATGGTATTTTTTTCATCAATCCCCATGAAAATGTTGATGTCTTCCTCCTCTTCAACACTGTTTTGTGAACTTTCTGCAAAGTTTTCTTGGAATGGGGTGATTATATTTTGATCAGGGGAAGGTTCTTTACCTTTCCCAGAGTTGTTGTTTTTTCTGTAATTGGGATTCTGGATCTAGGATTGATTCTCCCATTGTGGTTTTCTTTCAAATTGATCCAGTCTATCAACTAATTTTTCTAGTGCTTTAGTAATGAAATCAAACTTACCATCTAAGTGAGAAGTTTCTTCTTTAATAGTAACCCTTCTTTCGTTTCTCAGTCTGGTCTTCTTAGCAAGTATGTTGATTTCTACACCTACAACGTTTTGTTGCATTTGTTCTAAAGTATTTGCATCCCTTTCCCTAAGTTGATAAGCCATGTCTACGTCAAAGCAGTCAGGGAATTTGAGTAGCACGAAGTACGGGGTGGGTTTAAGTTCTGTAGGAATGGTGTTATAAACACTGTTATATCTAGTGTAGAAGTCTTGGACAGACTCATTTGGGGCTCTCTTAAGCGCATCAAACTCAGATAGTATTTGCATAGGGTTCTTCTTTTTCTCCCATTTATTTAGGAATGCTCTATGGAATGCAGCCAGGTCTGCTATGCTACCAACTCCTAATCTTTTAAACCAGGTTTTAATTCTCCAATTAAGCTCTGAGAAAATAACCTTATTTGGACATTAGTTTCATCTATCTCATAGACTTCCCAGAAATCACTCATTCTAGTAATATGTTGCTGTGCAGTAATCTGTGAAATATTATCGAACAGTGGAATATTTTTTTGATAGTTCTCGGGCATGTCATGAAGATTCTAAGGTAAGACCAAGGGAGCATATTGGGCTGCCATGGCTTCTATTTTGGCTGAACTGAGAGGTATAGTAGTAGTAGTAGAGATTGTGCTGGTTACTGCAATGGATGTACTTGAAGAGCTTGGTAATGGGGATGAAAAGGAAGTAGTAGGGCTAACGGCAGTTGCAATGGGATGAGTAAATGATGGATATACAACTTTGGGCTGAAAGGGAAACTCAGGGATGAATGGATCAGTTGATGTACTAGCAGTGGATTGTGGATAGGATGAATATATGATTCTATGGTGCAGAGGCAACTCAAGGCTTATGGGCTCTTGAGGTGAACTGACAGCAGAGTCAGTAAATGATGTGGCAGCATACAGAGTTGAATCTGATGCTGGAAAGACTGTTGTATATAGCTCAAAAAATGGGGGTTTAAATTTAGATAAAAAAATTTCTAACTTAACAGCTTCTTCAATGTCTTTAATTTTCGAGACACTTACCCTTTTTATTGGACTTTTACTTTCAATTTGATCTAATTTAGTAGAAACAGAAATAATTTTTTGTTTTAAACTCACATAAGAAGTAAAAACTGGATCTAAAACACTTTCTTTTAAATCAGATTCAGATTTGGCTCTAAATAAAGATTTTTCAAACTCTAATTCAAAATCAATGCCTGATAAGCTTACCAATTCTTTTGGTAAAGAATCAACTCTTCTCAGAGGTATCTTAGTTTTACAACTATCAATTTCTTTTTTCTTTTTTCTTCCTATCTGGACCGGATTATCTACTATCTCTAGAGGATTAGGATCAGCTTTGGATCTAGTGTAGTAGAATTTTTTGGGAGCTAGAATTTTTATTGGGTAAAATACCCATAACCTTTAAATTCAATCTTAAAGTAAAAAATATACAATTAAAGATCTTCCTTCAAGATAAAACTTAAAACTAGAGAGTGGTTAGTTTCCCTAGTATGGTCGCGAGTATGTTATCATCCTAGTAATTCTCAGGTTGTGGGATGAGGATTTTTGTAGTTAAGAAAACCAGGGGTAACCAAGAACCGCTTTTAGAATTCAGGATCTAGCCTTCCTAAGTTCCAGGGAGGGATCTCTCCTTAAAATTTAGCTTTGTTTTGGTAAAGGGTTTTACGCTAGCTATGAGTGGGCAATAGGAATGATTTTGGAAGTTTGGTAGGAATAAAAAGTGTTTCAAGATAAACCAGAGGGATCTACCAGAACATTGGGCTATGGAGTCAACTTTCTAGGCAAGTAGAGCTAGGAAATAAGACTTAAAGATGCAAATGTACTAAGGGAATGGTAGATGACCTTCAAAGGCTTTAAATAGGCTTTGTCGATGGAAAGGGTGAAATATAAACAAAAGGGCACTTAGAATCCTTAATTTACAAAAATAATATTGAAGGAGGGGATCAAACAGGGACCTAGAGAAATTAAGAATTCTATAGTCCGGTTATCAAACAGAAAACATAATAATGCCAACTAGTTAAGAACAGGGAGCTTTTTATCACTAATCATGTCTAAATTCTCCTTAGTTGATCATTAAAGATAGAAACACATTAAATGAATGTATGTAAATTTTTTAAAGAAAAACAATGAAAATAGGAAGAAGACTAGACTTATCTTGTCACCATGAGAATCCTTAGTTTTGATGACTATAATCTCATTTCTAGTCTGCTGCTTCACTAATTGACTCACACCAACTTCAATATATCTAGCAAAATGACTATAGTAGTCTTGAGAAATTTTATTCCACCCTGAATACTTCGAATTATGAAGTATTTATACACAAAATTGTTTTACAAAATATCTCAAAGTTTGAGATAATGTTTTAAGGAAAGATAGGAAATGTAACATAAGAAGAGGGACAACAGCAAAATAGTTTGTAAGCTGTCCTATTTTACAAGGAAAAATAGAAATGATTATTCTAATTAAAAAGGTTTTATGATGTGCTGTAAGCATTGCTGGCAAGTGAGACATTACCTCGTGGAAGATGACTTGTAGAATACTCTTCCTTTTCACTTTATGTTCTGATACTCTTTATCTCTGCTTTTCACTATTTCACTGCTGCAATTGAAAAAATGACCAGAAGTAACAATTTAATTTTACTGATACACTTTGACCCTGATACACTTTGATACTGATTTTTTACCATAAAGTAACAGTAGAATATGACTTTTTTTATGTGATTTTCTTGATCTTTACCTGTCAAATTCACATCAGATCTGTGAATTTTTGCCACTATTTAGCAGTGGGGATCTTCATATTCTTTAGTTTCCTGTAGCTTTCATTAGCTTCTGTATATTTAACAAAGTTTGGCTTTACTGTGAACATATGTTTGATTTCATTTTCCAAGAAGAACAAATTTTCAAAATATTGAAGTAGTACTTTGGCACTTGGAGATCCTTGTGGAAAAGATAGTTTAGCTTGCTCCTTAGCATGAGCTCTAATTTTCTGATCATAATCCTTCTATGGCATTAATTTGTCATTTAATGCATGAATGCATGGTAAAACTACTTCTGATAATACTTTGTATTTGGCCCAAAATCTTGTGATGGCCAAGTTCATATCTTTACACCTGTCTTCCAAATTATTCATCATGTTTCTCTTATTTAGGACTTTCTTAATTTGAAGGATGGCCTTTGTTCTGTCAACAATTTTCAACTCTTATAATTTTTCCCTATTTTTTCTGTTCAAAAATGCTATGAGTTGAACTGCTTGTGGTGGCTTATTTTCAATTTCTTTGTTGGTTTTACCAATTTCTGCATTTGCAGCTTGTATTAACTGTTTCTGCTCATATATTATTTGAATAGAAGGCCATTTGTGAGTGAATGCCTTCAATGATTTTTGTCCATAAATGATTTTTTATGTATGCAACCTGATTTGTAAGATTCACCTACTATTGGAGAATTTTCACTTGTTCTTGTAATCTATTAGCCCTCTGCTCATGTCCTATGGAAGTAATTAAGGCATCTCTTTTATATGTTTCCAGATTTTTAATGGTGCCTTTTAAATTGAGTATTTCTTTATCTTTTATTGACATGACTTCCATGGCTCTGATTATTGTAGCTTTGTCCTCTACTATGTTTATCTATGAGGTTGATGAAGAAGAGGCAGATATGTCATGAGAAGTGATTGGAACTACAGTTTCCAATACTCCTTGCGGTGCCAAGTGTTCTACCAATGTAGATGGAACAATTGTACTTACAGTTGGGATCACTGTAGGAATGAAAACCTGTTGAGCTTTCTTTAGATTTTAATTTTCTTGCATGAAAGCTTCTATTTGGCTTTCCATTTCTTTTATATAGGATGTCATTTTAAGAACAAGTCGTTTTAGTTCACCATTCTCTGTCTTTTGCTGAAGAATTTCTTTTGCCTGAGGATTTTCGCTTTGAGGCAATTTTAGTTGCTTTCTAAGGGCAGCTATGTTTTCATTTTTCTGTTTGATTATAACCTTTGCGCCTTCAATGTTTGCTCGGTCAGCTCCTGCTTCAATTATTATGTCCTCCAATTCTTTGATTCTTAAGTTATTGGCATATAATGAGGCTTTATCCAATTTCATTTGATTCTGAAGATTTATTATTATTTTCTCAAGCCTGATAGAATTCATAGTCATATTGACTATTTTAGAATACAACATCTCTGTATTGCTCCTGTGGAATTATATTTGGTCCAATTCATGGAAAGCATTTGCATCAAATTCTAGGTCTGTCTTTGAATAATCTACAATTGTTTTTGGATTAGCCACTGTAGGCTTGAGAAATGACATAACCATTTTTTTTAAAGAATAATCAAAAGCAGAAAAGAGTCTATCTCTATTTCCAGGCTTTTCTTTATGGAACTTAGAGTATGCTTCATTCTTGATTTCTTCATTATTTTCTTTGATTTGTCTGAACCTGATTTGAATATCTGACTCTGTGTTCTCAGGTTCTTTAGAAGAAGATGGCATATCAACCTTTGTTTGTTTATTTACCATGACTGTGTCTTTCTACTGTGCTCCAAGTTTGACATTTTGAAGTTCTTTAAGAGTTCCAGTTACTATCCTTGTTGCTTCATCATCAGTTTCATGACCATTTTTATCTTCTACATTGATAGATTTATCCCTTTATACATCAGTCAATTTACTTTTCTTACTGTAGGGAATCCTAAATATTTTATCTATAATAGTTTCAGCTGTGAAACTATCTTCCTTTCTGGTCCTTTTATTAAAACTTTCAGTTTATTTGTTTACTGTAACCACCTGTGTTTGATTCACCTGTTTATCCTTTCCATTGTTTCCCTGCATGCCTTGTGAGTCATCATCAAATAAAGTATTTGGCTCCGATTCAAGCTTATTGGCATATTTTTCAATTTGGGGCTTGGGATCATGCAAGAAAGTAGACAACTTGCATTTCAATCTGATTTGACTTAAAATACCCTGAGGATCATAATTCCACATAAAGCTATATGGGAATTTATACTCTTTCAACTTGAAATTAATTTCATCTGCTGCTTCTATGTTGTTCACAATGAATGGCCCAACTTGTTTAGTCAGTTTGAACTGAGTCTTTTTTCTAGAAGCTATGAAATTGACTTCATCTGAATTCAACAACTGCCTCAAATATTCTAAAGCAAATATTCTTGTTGTCACAAATCTAGGCAGTTTATATGGGGCCAAGAGTGCACCATATACTCTGATCTCTGTGTAACTTTTGTATAAGTACCAATCCCCTGTTTTACAGCTCATAGATAGCTATAAGATTCTCTTTGTTTCTTCATTAATTCTTGGGGTCTGTTCTTTATTCAGTAAATTCACAGCAGGTACTAAAAACAAGTCATTGAAGTCTGCATAGTTGTATTCCTTGTTCAATTTTCTCAGAATTCATGACCAAAACACAAATGAAAGTGCATTTCCTTCTGGATCTATCTTCTTAAATTCAATAGGAAACTTGTCTGCTTGATAATATAAAAAGAGATGAAGTAGATATGAAGTATGTCTAAAAACGCCTTCTTCTGGCAATCTGGATAGTTGATAGCGCATGTTTTCTGCAACGAACTTGGCAAAATTGTATAAAATGGATGGAGGCTCGCTAGGGCTCAAAGTAGACAGAAAACCCAAGATAGCAACATTAGTGAACTCATCACCGTGATATCCCAGTTTGAATGATAGCATGGAGACAATTTTTCTGGTTTCACTTGGAAAATCAAACGTATCAAATGGAGGATTGAGCTTGGGGATATCAAACTATTTGGGGCAAAAATTTTGGAATATTTTGAGCTTGGAAGCAAAATCTAGGTCTAGATAAAGTTGAGTTAAATCCTCTATTGACAAAGAAGCAACATTGGGGTCAAGTTTTAGTTGGAGCATAGAATTTATGGATTCTGCATTGATGTAAAATATGACCTCTCTGTCTTTATCGACAATGCACCTTTGTTCTGGAAGATAATAGGACTGACATAATGTGACAAAATCAGGGGCTGAATGAGTTAAATGGACAATGTACTTTGGAATATTGGAATCGTAGACTAGTATATCTTTATCACCTTTCTCTACAGATTTTCCAAAACACCAGTTATAGACATCAAGAAAATTGAACTCTACTAAAGGGTCTAGTATTTTGTAATCAAGGTCAACTAGAGGACTATTTTCTTGTGAAGTAACTGGAGGTTGGACAGGCCTGAAAATTTCTGTGGAATCAGTAGTGAGTGCAGGGGTAGGTTTTTCTAGTTTAGAAGACTTAGGATGAGGGATTTTAGCAGAGGGTTTCTTCTGAGGTTTTGGTCCTCCTAATTTGGTAGTTACTTGTTTCTTTGTCATTTTTGAATTGAACAGAGCAAGCTTAGACTGTTTGCTGAGTTCTTATGTTGGAAACAAGGGAATTTTGGAGAATTTCTTTGGTAAAATACGGTTCTGAGCAGGGTTTTGGATAGAAAAAGGGTTTTAATGCTCAGAAGAATTTTTACAATCAATTCCAACAGTGAAATGATCAAGGAGTGGATAAAACTTTCAAAAACGAAAATGAGGGATTTTGAGGAAAATTTGACAGAGTTTCCCCTCTGTTATGGATTTTTTTTGCAAGCTCTATATGGGTAATTTAGATAATTACAGGAAATAACAGAAAAATTGGTGCTTTTTCTTTTTGAAAATTGAAGCTTCTCTGGATAAGTTTGACGAAAAATACCTTTAAAAGGTATAATTGTGATCGAAGACGTTTCATGGTTGTGCACAGTCTTCAATTCTGCTGAATTGGTTTATCAGAGGGTACTATGGCTCTTTGTGGTTGAATTACAGGGAAAGTGACTTCTTGACTGATCATTGGTTCACTGGCAGTCTTGGAAATGGCGCTAGGAGGCTTTTTAATGGGCTCGCTAAGGCTTTTAGGGTTTAAATGGTGAAAAAGGGATGAAAATTAGACTCTGCAGGGTTTTAAAGCTTACAAGCACAAAATAGGTGAAAATTAGATAAAAACCATAATTTTTATGAATAAATCATAGTTTAAACCATAGTTAAATCATATTTAATCATAGGTTGGGTAGGAATGGTTTCGGAATACCACTGGGTGGTATTCGCGCTGCTCTAGAGCGGTAAACAATAAATCACTTTTCGAACACGATCTAAGTATCTTGTGACACGTCAACGCTGGGTGGTTTTGGAAAACCACCCATATCATGCGACTTTTCCAAAACATCAGTCGGGCATTTTATGAGCTTGGAAATGAACTGGCGCCATCAGATTTGGTTTTTAAAAGCAAAGGGCCCAGATCAATTGGAAAGGTGCGGGAAAAAGACATCATCGGGATCATTTAGGGCCGTAGGATCTTGGAGTGAATAACAGATCTGACGGTTATAATTCTATGCGATGGGGAAAGGGATGAAATGTAATATACTTTCACGTTGAAATGTAATATACTTTCTGTGAAATAGGACATGGTTCACAAAGTGTTAACAGAGGACATGAAAAATAATAAATCTAGTATTTCTTTATATGAGGCCAGTAAACTAAAAAAACAATGGAAATTGTTACTTAATGAGTTGAATGTTGTTCCTACATCTCCATTTAATTCAATTGTTGTCACCTCAAAACCCTCAAAAGGAAAACATAAACCACCAAATGTCCCTATAGATAAAACTAATCCTTCTGATGCGATCTTAATTGGAGATAGATCTACCTCTCACACCCCTCATTTCTTATTGAATTTTTAAATATTCAAAAGAAAATTTCACAATTGTTTTGTAGATTCAAGAGCCTCTTCCAATATTCTGATATCATGCCCTGTTCAGTATGTCTTAAATTTAATGTTACTCCACGAAAGTATGTTATGAAAACTCTCCAATTAGATAGAAAAAAAGTCAAAGTGTTAGGAGAAACGAACATTGTTCTAATCATACTACCTTCAAACTCAAAATTTTGTTAAATAATTCATATATTGGTTGCTGTTATCCCTTATTTTTATGGTCTGATCTTAAGCACAGATTGGTCTAATCTTAATAAGGCATTGGTCTGAGAGACTACATGGTTAATTTGTAACAAATTGGTCATAGTTGTGGCTCTCTTATAATGTAAAACGCAATCCAATTCATTTGGATAGGGAAAATGACATGAAATAATTTGTGATCGCTCTGGATGAAGAGAATGAACCAATAGTTTTCACAAGGAATATTTTGGGAAATTATTCTTCAGAATCCTTCTTTGGTAGTTTCCCTGCTCTTAACTCTCCATTTCCTATTGATTTTGTTTTTATAAAAAATAGAAAATTTCTCACAAACAGATTCATCAAGATGTATTAATATTGTAGATAATATTGTAAATAAGAGTGATGAAATGTTTTGGATTCTTTATTTTGATGGATTGAAGTCTAGTGATGGTGCAGGGGCTATATGCATTTTAATTAATCCAAATGGGAGGAAAACCATGCTTGCATGTAGATTGGAATTTTATTGTACTCATAACATTGTTGAATACGAAGCACTATTTCAGGGTTTACAAAAAGCTCTCAGTCTTGATGTCAAATTTCTTAAAGTTTATGGTGTTTCAGAAATTGTTATTAAGCAAGGAATAATATTCATTGTTTTTCCAATCATCTAAAGCATTATCAAACCTTGATTCAATATTTAATTAGTCATTTCAAAACATTAAATATAATCCCAATTCCCATACTAAAAAATATTAGTGTTGATCTCTTAGCCAGTGTTGCTTCAAAGCTTATTCCTCCAAAAGACTTCAGTCTTGATAGATTTTCAATTGAATTTATTTTCCGCCCCTCTATTCCTGATAAAATTAATAATTAGTGAGTATTCACTGATGGTAATTAAATTCTGAGTTTTTAAACTTTTGAAGGTTCCTATTCAGATTAGATCATTGATGAAGATGAACATGATAAGCAACTTAATAAGTCCTCTAAAGAAAATACTTTGCCAAAACCTATGGTAAAACTAGAAGAATAGTATGATTTGAAGGATAGATTTAAGAAAGTCACCAACTGTGAACTATAGAGAAGTACCTTAAGATTTGAATTGGTAAATCTAGGGTCTAATGAAAAACCCCAAAATATCAATTTAGGCCTTGGAATTTCACCTAATGAAATATCTTCTTTCACATTTGCTAACAAGATACAAAGACATTTTTTCCTGGAGCTATGATGATTTAAAAACATATGATACATATATCATTCAACATACTATACCCATGTTTCTTGATGTAAAACCTGTCCAACAAAAACTTAGGAAAATTCATCCTGATCTTGAAACTCAAATCAAGACTGAGTTGAAAAAATTACTAAAAGCCAAAATAATTTTCTCGATCATACATTCAAAGTTGGTTTAAAATCTTGATCCAATTGGAATGAAGAATGGAGAAATTCAAATTTAAATTTATTTTAAAAATTTGAATAGAGCATGTGGAAAGGAAAATTTTCCTTTACCACCAATGGAAAAAATCTTACAGTGTGTTGCAGGTTCTAAACTTATTTCATTTTTAGATGGTTTTTCAAGATATAATCAGTTTCTTTTGCATCTTGAAGACATATTAAAAATCACATTTGGGACCAAATGGGGAACATGCACTTATGATAAGATGCCTTTTGATTGATTAACGTTGGAGCTACTTTACAAATATCTATGGACATTTCTTTCAAAGGTTTGATTAACAAATCAGTTGTTGTTTATTTGGATGATATTACAATCTATTCCAATGAAAGGAATAATCATATTAATGAATTAAAACAGATATTTCAAATGTGCAAAAAGTTTGGGATTTCTTTGAATCCTAAAAAATAATTATTTTCTCTTAGTGAGGGAAAGCCTTTAGGCTTTATCATTTCAAAATAAGGAATCGGTATAGATCCAGAAAGAGTTAAGGCTATTTTGGAATTTCCCTTACCTTATAATAAAAATTCTATGCGATCATTTCTTGGCCAAATTAACTTTGTTAAGCGCTTTGTTCTTGATTTTTCATAAATAGTCATGCCTTTACAAAATATGATTAAAAAGAAAACAATATATAAATGGGGACAAACTGAAACAACATAATTTGAATCAATAAAGTAGGCCATCATATATTCTCCTCCATTAGCATATCCCAATTTTTCTAAGGAATTTGTCATATACACTTTTGTGTATGAAGAGTCTTATACAATAGTTTTACATTAGAGAAATTTTGAGGTCTAAAATGGGCCTCCTAAGAAAAATGTACAAACAAAATTAACTTTATAAGAACCAATAGGATTCAAGATGATGATGTCAACCATGGGGGATGATTCACCACTTTTGAGGTAAAAATGTAAAATATTAAAAATAATAAAATAATAAAACTGCTTTTTGAAATAGTATTTTCAACTTATATCCTTAATTTTTTACTCAAATTTCGAGTGGGAGTACTCCTTGGATGCAAAATTTAATTCGTCATTGAAGGATTACTCATGCTGCATACTTTCAATGTACCATACTACACGAAAACTGAGAAATACATGAAAAAAACATCATTTCAATCACGTTTTGCATGTATTTCTTATTTTTTGTGTAGCAAAGTTCATCCAAAGTATGCAACATAGGTAATCCTTGGATGAAGAATCAAATTATTCATTGAAAAACTATTCCCACTCGAAATTTGAAAAAGTAGTTTTTTCTTTCTTCCCTCTAAAATTTGATGATGTAATCTAATCTTATTTTATTATTTCCACTATTATTTTATAATTTCCTTAGGAGGCCCATTTTATACCTCAAAATTACGCTAATTACTCAACCAAATGAAGAACAAGTTGAATCTCACATTGCCTTCTTTAGTTTTAATCTACAAGGAGAAGAATTGAATTATTTGGGAGTGGAAAAACATGATTTTGTAGTCTTTAAGTCAGTAAAACACTTTAGACATTTTCTCTTGAAAACACATACAAAAATGATTGTACCTTTCCCAAAAGTTTGACAATTCATTATCCAAAGAGAGTTAGGAGAAAAGAGAGCTAATTAGGTTACAGTCTTATAAGAATATGACCTAGAAATTGAACTAGCTAAAATAAGGAGAGGTCAAGGTTTTTGCAGGTTGATAACTAGAGCATTTGATAATTCATTTAAAGGAGATTCAAGTAATAATATTCAAGTTTCATAGGTATGCCCTGCTAATATTGAATCTAAGTATGTTGATTTAATTTTATATTTGAAAAATGGTTATGCACCAGATGAAATCGATTACAAGAAAAAGAAAGTCATAAGGCTTAAATCCAACCAATATCAATTTGTTAATAATGTTTTGTTTAGAATAAATTATGACTCTATCTTACTCAGATGTTTAGAAAATCCTGAAGCTGAAAAATTGTTATAGTAATTACATGATGGAACAGTTGGTGGAAATTATAGTGGAGATACCACTTCTCACAAAATCCTTCGTGCTGGTTATTATTGGCTGACTTTGTTCAAAGACACTCATGCTTATGTAAGAAAATGCAAAATCTGTCAAAAAAATTCAGGAAAAGAAAAGAAGACAACCTTGCCTTTGCAGATAGTCAATATTGAACAACCTTTTGAACAATGGGGGTTAGATATTATATGTGATATTGTTCCACATTCTTCTAAATAACACAAATATATTTTAACCGCTACAGGTTATTTCGCCAAGTGGGTGGAATAAATACCCTTCAAGGTGGTCAACTCCGAAATTGTCATGGATTTTATTGATTAACACATAATTACTAGGTTTTTCCTTCCTAATGCTATCATTTTTTATAATGATTCTTATTTTTCTGGTAACGCCATTAATGAATTTTCACCAAAACGAGGTTTTAAAGTTAAATTTCTACAAATTACTATCCTTGAGGAAATGGTTTTTTTGAATCCACCAACAAAAACCTCTTGATAATTATCAAGTGAACTATTGATGATAACCAAAAGAACTGGCATAAGGTTTTAATTTTTCCCCATGAGATGATAGGATTACTCATAAAGCTTCTTTAGGAACTTCTCCCTATTTCTTAGTATATGGAAATGAAGTTGTGTTTCCTCCTAATATAGATTTAACTTCACTAGCCCTAATGCAATCTATTGAGGAACAACCTTGCTCTTATTTACAATTAAGATTATCTCAAATTTTGAAATTAGAAGAGGGAATAGAAAAAGACAAATAGATTCATACCCAACATCAACATACATTTAAATCTTTGTTTGGTTCAAGTTTAGTAGGAAATAAAACATTTGAAATTGGTGACCTAGTTTTGAAATGGGATAAAGCCCATGAAGAAAAGGGAAAACATACAAAGTTACAGAAACTTTGGCTTGGTCCATTTCATATCATTGAAAATCTTGGCCCATCAACTTTTATTCTCCAAGATTTACAGGGTATGAAATTTTCTCTTCCTGTAAATGGGCTAATCTTAAAAAAATATTTTTCTTGAAGAATTCATATTATGATTGTAAATATGTAAATAATCATATGTACATATCGGTGTCCTTAGATTAGTTTTGTTGAATAATACCCTTTTGAATTTGTATTTGGGTTTTTGTAACTATATTCTTTCATCATTAATATGGAATTTATCAATTAAAGGAAATTATTTGGAAATAAATTATTACATTGAGATTTTGTATTGGAATTATTCTAATCTTTGATATCTTTATCTCCATTATCTTGTGAATTCTTCATAACTTACATCATTGAAATACCTTGTTATCATTTGATCTCTCATTTCGGTATCTAAATAAATAAATACTATTTCAAAGTTGTAGCACCTTATGAATTCAATTGTCATCCATCACTCTTAAGGAGTAGTTTTACCTCCCCATCCACAAATTTAACATTTTTAGAGTGTAATTCAAAAATATTTAAACTTGAAAGATAAGGGGTCTCATTATGAATCAACTTACCATGATCATGGGGAAATAATGCTATTGATATTATCACATCTGGCTATTAAACCAAGATAATGGCTTATAGTCTTAAGACTGTAAGATACGAGGTCTCATCACGAGCCAGATTGTTCAATATCATTGTAACTCATAAGTGGAATTTCTGTCATCTGACCACTAAACTAGGACAATGGCTTTCAAGTAATACAATTAAGGCTTTAAAAAAAAAAATTAATAGCTCCAAGATTTATTATAATGGATGGCATATTGGTATCACTTGGTTAAATGGTAACCATGTCGAGGCTATGGACGCCTGCTGGCAATAGTGGCTCTACTACTGACAAAAATTAAATCTTAACGCAAAGCTTAAATAGTTATGTATTTCATCTTTTCAACTGATACAATGGTTGACACAGATAATATTGGCTCTTATAAATAACAAGTTATGATTTTTTCAAAGTAATGAGTTGTGTTTTATTCATATTTATTTCAAACAACCTAAATTCCAACATTCTAATCGTTCTAAATCTTATCCCTTTACTTGTTAAAATTTCATTTGTTTTAACAGAGATAATCATTTAGCCCAGTACGTCGCCAATTGTTGTAGCATTCAACAACCCCCAATTTTTATACTTAGTTTTCAATAAACAAATGGGGATCCTTTTAATTTTTATGTTTTATTTCCTTTAGTTAATTTTTTTGGTTTTGGAAATAAATAGCAATTTCAAATTAGTTATAATGATTTTAGTAAACTTTGAGTCTTTCCCTTATTGGAAATTCTTATATCAAAGTCATAATTAAAATATGTTACAAAGGCCCGAGGCTCTGATGGGCCCTATTCTCAAAGACAAGTATTATTGAAAGACCTTGTATTAGATTTTTATTCCATCATAACTTTCTTTTAAAATGAGTTACGATAAAGCTCATCCGCGATGTGTAACTCTCTGATGCTTACTTTATTGAAAAATAATTCATAAAGGATTTATTGAGGTCTATTAAAAGAGATTGCACATTTTTCTATAAAGATTATTATAAAACTCCTGTGGCCCCCACAATGTATTTATATCGATGCATTCCATATCGAAATTCCATTTCATAGTAACATTCTTTTAAATTTTATTGCAATATCCAACATCTTCGATAGCCAACACCTCTGATATCACAGATCTCTAATATCCTTTTCCTGATGTCCATTTCAAAACATTTTAATATCCATATTAGAACTCTTCCATTGGAGCTTCTTCATCAGAGTGATTTATGAAATCCCCCGATATAATTCTCCCAATATGCCTCATAGTTATTTCATCATATTTTTTTGTCCGAGAATCCCTCATGACCGTTATGTTTTTGGAAAATTTTTCATATTGGAGAGTCTGTTTATTGTAATACTTCAACATAAAACCTCTGATGAAATGACATGATAATCCTACGTGGTTCCTTATTTGCACACTTAATGATTGATAATGTTGTGAAACTAGCTCCAAAAGAGATATCAATGCCTTAGAAATAAGCCACTTCAAGGGGGAAACCTCCAATACATTACATGAATGAACAATTCTTAGATGATACAAATGACAAAACCTCCTTTCTATATATAGGAGTCCATGGGGCCACAATGTAATCCTAGCCGACCTAACAATAATAATGTAAGGGCACAATAATAATAATATGGGGGCTATAGGGGTACAACAATAACAATAAATGGGGCTACACTAACATAATAAGGGACTAAAATATTAATCTAGGGACTTAACATGCCCCTCTCCTTCAAAAAACGGTTGTCCTCAGCACTTGATTATTTCTTGATGCTTTTGTATAAAATTCTCATCCTCCCATGTGGAATCTTCTATAGGAAAGTTCTTCCACTTGCTAGGATACTCTGAAATTTATAGACAAGAAACTACAGTCTGTGAACTTCCCATCACTTTTTATAGAATACCAATCCAATGCTTAGAGAGAGAGTTATGAATATTTTCCCACGATAACCTATTTGAGATGAAATTTGGGAGCCTGAAAAATACCTAACTTCCATAGATCATATCTCCGAAAATATTGCGAACCAAGCTCTGAAATTTTGCAACAATGTTCCTCTATATTTTGGCTTTGCACTCTAAAAATTTCAGCTTCTGAACCTTCGTAGAAAAATTTTTTATAGCAAGAATTCCATGATGACCTGTTTGGGGCAGCGAAACCCTAGAATCCAAAGCTTTGATTCCAAATGTTGTGAAACCAACTCCAAAAATAGAAGAAAAGAGATATCAACGCCTTAGAAATAAGCCACTTCGAGGAGGCAACCTCCAATACATTACATGAATGAACAATTCTTGGATGATACAAATGACAAAACCTCCTTTCTATATATAGGAGTCCATGGGGCCACAATGTAATCCTTCTGGGGCCACAATGTAATCCTAGCCGACCTAACAATAATAATGTAAGGGCACAATAATAATAATATGGGGGTTACAGGGGTACAACAATAACAATAAATGGTGCTACACTAACATAATAAGGGACTACACTATTAATATAGGGACTTAACAGATAATGTGGGTATAATGATTCTCGAAATTCTAAATTTTTACATTTAATTCACTTTTATTTTGAATATTCACTTGAGGGGAAAGAATTATTATTCTAAATTGCATTGTTTATGCTAAGTCTTGACTAAGGAAAGTATACTTCTCATCTTTGTGTTTTTATTACTGGTGAAATATGATTATTGGAATAGAAAACAAATGTTGAAGGCATGAAAGGGTAAAAAGGAAGTTCCAATAGAGCAACAACCTGTTTCTCTTGTGGTAGAAAATAAAGATGAAAGGCCCATTCGACTAGATTATTCTATGATACAGTTTCTACAAGTGATTGTGGACATCTTCATGGGGAGCAACGTATAAATGCTTTGAGGATGAAAAACCCAGGGTTACTAAGAGAAAAATGACCGTGGATGTAATATCCAAAATGGAACAATGATAGTGATACAAGCAATGATATACTAAAATTTCAACAATATAGAAAACACATTACAAAAGCAAAAAAAGAGCCAAAAATTGTTGAGCCATTTTATTAAATCTGAAGGTGAAAAAACTACAACAGTGCCAAAAATAGATAGCACTCTAACCAGCTAAATATGGTTGAAATGACTCAGGTTTGCACACTAAAACACTGCTCTACCACTGCTGTTGCTGGACTCTTCATCTGCGTTGCCTTGTTGGAAATGCTACAGCTGGCCAACTTTGAATTGTTGGTTGGGCTGCTTCCACTACTCAGAAAATTATAGGAATTTGGGAAAGTGATCATTGCCCAAAACCTAGAAAATCCCATAAATTGATTTCTCTAATTCCAACATTCAAAATTTTCCCTTTTTGCCTAGCTCCTATAGCTGCTGGCTGAGTAGGGACTACATAAATGGGTCGATCTACTGCTCAGAAAATTTTGGGATTTTAACCATGGATTATATTAAAAAAAACCCAGGAAATTCCATAAATATTTCCCCTAAAATCAAATTTTCAAAATTTGGCCTTTCTATGCTTGGTCCTCTTCTAATTTCAAATTTTGCTGGGTATGCAGAGCTATCGGCTGAACTGAAAGAGTAAATGTCTGCAACTACTCCCCAAAGCTCAAATATTGAAGGGATGACCCCTTCACTGGATTCCAAGTGGTAATGTTATGGAATTTCACCCTCTCATGGATCTCTCTAGTGCTGGACTACGTAAGTCTACTAAGTGACTACACTACTATAGAGGGGTTGCAAGTGGCCTTATGTCGGATAATAAAATAAGCTCACGATGGATAGTAGGAATCCTCTCCTAAAGCTCCATGAAAATCCTTAATGGAGTCTCCTCAAAAATTCCTCTCCTGAGCGGGCACTCGAAAACCCCCCAGGATGAGGTTGGGATCTCTACTCGAAGACACCCGTGTGCTAAATAGCACTGCAAACTCATTTAAATAGCTCAAGCATGCTCAAGTTGTAAAGACCCAAAAATTAGAATAATCAAGAATAATTTCCATGGCTACCCTCACCCCCTTCTTATTCTTTTGAAACCCCAAAAACCTCGGGTCCACTCATTAACTGCGCTATCACTTGGCCCCTTGGAATTCACACATGTTGCACTAATTTCTTGGCCTCTTGGCTGCACAAGATGCCATGTTGTTCACACTAGCTCTGGAAAAGAGGTTTTATTCAAATTGTTGGGTTTACGGGTTCCTTCACCCTTTTATTCACCAACTAAACTTAAGAAAAAAAATTGGAAAATTTTAATATTCTTAATTAGCTATCAGCTAATTAGGACTATTACAGTCCTCCCCGCAAAAAATTGCTTGTCCTCAAGAAATTCCTAAACAAGCATCCTCCCTGGTTGACACTCCCCCACAGTCACTGCAAAATTTTCTAGGGTCCCTGATGCGCCATTGTATCATCCCTAGTCCCTGCATCACCTTGATATGAAGAGATCTCTCAATACCAGGATCCCAATCCATCTGAATCAATGTGAATCACACCTTGCTCCACTCACTATCCAACCAAATACAGGTACCAGAATATTTCTGCATACCACTAGTAAATATAGCATCATAATCATATAAAGTACTATCTGTCTCCATGTGAAATTTCTCTACTAAGTCATCCATCTCATGTACTCCAAGGGTGGGAACCTGAAGATAAAATCTAGTTCCCATGGAAATAAATCCTTCCCTGCAGGAGCTTCTCCTGAACTCCCCCTACTGATCATCACTCCACGCCAGTGAAGTCCCCCATGCCAACAAAGAATCACTAAAACCAACTAGAAGATCTAAATGATCTTCCCCTGTAGGAACCAGATCACCCCTAAGGGTAGTTGAACCGTGAAATCCAGTGATGTCCGAATCCCATGCCAGTCTCAAAAGTGTTCCACCATGCTGATGTTGCACCACTCTGACTATGACATACTGCCCATCATGCGAATATAGTATCCTCCTCTCTTGGAACCTGATGGCAAAAAATATATGAAGGCCAAGCTCATCTTGCCCTAACATCTCCATGATATAAATGTCTTTCCATCTATCGTCAATAGTGGTCTGGAGTAGTAATAAGGAAAACTGGCCTTGCCATGTGACATAGGAATCAGTGCTCCTCCATATGTCAAACCAAGAGTGGCATGAGTCACTCTTTGTCCCGATCCCACTTATCACAATACAAAGTGTCCCATCAAACAATTTTTTCATACCATCCTCCTGGGTCTTTTTTCTCATGATGTGAGCATCAATAGATGATATCCAAGTCCCTTGTGTCAGTGTGCAATGCTAGAGAGTGATAAATAGAAGCTCACAATCGGTGGTGTGGTTAGCTCGCTCTCCAAATATTAGTTTTCCAAATTCAACAGTGTGCTTAATCTCCTCATCCTAATATCTCTCTACCAGAAACAATGCAACCACCTTTCATGCATCATCATCCTCTACTGTACTCAAATACATACCCCTACACTCCTATGCATAACACTAAACTCCATGGCACAACTCCATGCACCACTGGATGCCAATGCCACCATGTACAATAGGGCATCCCATATGTGCCCATGCATCCCCCACTCTACTAGTGCATCCACCATGATGTGATGTACATATCATCATCTTCCCAAGTACACCTAAGTGGCCCAACTGCTCACATGCAATCAGAAATAATGCTACCATTTTAAACCTCAGTAGCTCTAAGGTCCAATGCATCAATGAGATAGCATTGTCCCATATAATTCTCTTTCCATAAGCTCCCTTGGAGACAATGCTTCAAGAGCCCAATGTGTCACACAATATGCCACTACATACCACCAAGTGTCCCTATACTCAACAGCATGCCACTATTCCATACTGCCTATCCCTATACACCACGGGATACCTCATGCCATTGCTGGACCATCCTGTATCATCTTGTATCCTGATGGTGTCACTGTACCTGGCACTCCCTACGTGGACTTAGTGGGATGGGAGTCTCTCCTCTTGCTCCAAAATGCACCCCAACAAGCTACAACAGAAAACCATACATATTTATGCTCCTTTAAAGGCCACTACTTGTTACTGTATGCTCCTACCCATCCTTGGATGTTATGGCCAAAAGTTAAGACAATATGCATTGATCTACACCCGAATGTCATTGTCACCTCTACCTTTGCATAATCATACCCTCCGATGAATGGATCTCCCATCCAAATCCTCCTGGAGGGACCCAAGAAGTCAATCTCCCTAGGTACCAATAGTGATGCCAACACTGCTATGCTCCTCCATGTTCTTTGTGCCCCACATAACTATGGAGAATCCCAAACTCCATACAACACACTGTCTGGTGGCTGACCAATGCCACCTCCTCCACCAATCTCCTGCCAAAGTGTGCTAATTATCTTGTGGCTCCATGCATACACAAAATAACCCGATCACCCATGGAGTTCCCTTGCAAACTGACTAACCACAAATGCTGACTAAAACCTCCCTAGAAAATGTGTGCACTTGACCATTGGGTCAACTAAACCACCAATTCCATAGTCAATCCACATATATGGAAAATGGTAGGTAGTCCTGCCTAGATCCCAATGTCATCCTAGGGCTCCAGTATCCTCGATTCTTGAGCATGTATGTTGACTCTCACTCTGGCCTATAACCGACTCCATCAGCCTAGCCCACTCCACCAGGTACCAACTCAGAATCTCTCGCCATCCAACCTTGATAGAGAAATTAAATGCAAGAATCCCCACATATAAAACAATACCTCCATCATGGGAGTGTTTCACCCTTGCACTACTCATGTCGCCTCATCTCACCATCCTCGTCAACATATGCGATATGACTAGGTGGCCCAGTCTCTCTCTTTCCAATGGGAAGAGGTGACCCAACAATGTTAGCCCCATCTATGTATGCTTAAAGGAAGCTACTATGACATTCCCTTGTGCTCTCTAGTTGTACCATCAAGGAATCCAATTATTCCCCAATGTGGACCAATTTGCCACTGACTTGGCACAAACCACTCCCATGCCCCCCAGCTCTTTGTTCTGCAACAAAATAGCCTCTCGTACTGATGTGGCCTTCCCTTTCAAAGCTAAAAGGTTTGTATGAAGCTGTTGGAACTGCTATGTGTGACCATCATCCAATACCTCTGTATCTCCTAGCACCTCCTCAAGGGCTAGCCCAAAGGATGGATGCACACCCTCCTCCATAGACACTCCAACATGCAAGACATGCTCACTAGTCAGTTGCATGTGATTGTCATTTGAAAATTCTGTCATAGACCTGGAGGCCTATGTACCAATCGGCTCCTCAACAATGGTGGAGTTTTCTCCCGACACCTCGTCAACCTGGAATACGTTGCTATCATTGGAGAACTTAGTCACAACCCCAGATACCCCATCAATGGATGGTGTCTCGCTAGCAAGTGTATGCTCAGTTGTCTCCTTGCCAACTATGGCCCCTTCAACTACTTTTACATCTTCTTCCTTAATCCGTCTCACCATCCCTATATAATTACACTAAATTCCCCTTGAGTTGTGCATGTCTCTTAGTTCACGGTACTCCCAAAAAGAGAGGGTCACTTGAATATCATTTCCAAATGATTGGTATTCCAACCAATTTGCTACCAATGACTCTACATGAGATGCAATAACGTCCTGAGCCACAAGTGTTGCATGAATCTATTTCTTCCCCAAATTAATGATCATATGTTGAACCCTAATCACCTGATTCAAGGTTACTGCCATGGTGTCTGAGTTTAACCTTTATTTTAGTCTCGTCATAGAGTGAGGGTTTCCCAAAAGCTGAGTGTAGATAATGCTCTTATACCAATGTAATATGCCAAACGGAAAAATGATAATAATACAAGCAATAATAGACTACAATTACAACAATATCGAAACCACATTAAAAAGTCTAGAAAAGAGCCAAAAAATGTTGAGCCATTTTATTAAATCTAGAGGTGAAAAACAAATACAACAATGCCAAAAATAGATAGCACTCTAACCAGCTAAAGTTGGCTGAAATGGCCCTCAAGTTTGCACACTAAAACACTGCTCTACTGTTGCTGCTGTTGGACTCTTCCTCTGTGTTTCCCTTCTAGAAATGTTGTAGCTTGCCAAATTAGGATTGTTGGTTAGGATACTTGCACTACTTAGAAAATTCTTGGAATTTTGGAAGGTGATCCTTGCCCAAAACCCACAAAAACCCGTAAATGGTTTTCTCTAATTCCAACTTTCAAAATATGTCCTTTTTGCCTAGCTCCTATAATTGCTGTCTATGTAGGGACTGCGTAAATTGGTTGATCCGATGCTTAGAAAATTATGATATTTTAACCACAAACTCTACTAAAAAACCCCATTAAAACCCAGAAAGCTTTCCCCCAAAATGTAATCTTCAAAATTTGGCCTTTCTATGCTTGGTCCTCTTCTATTTTCGAATTTTGTTGGGTATGCAGAGCTATGGGCTAAACTGAAAGAGAAAATGTCTACAACTATTCCCCAAAGCTAAAATATTGAAGGGATGACCCCTTCATTGGATTCCAAGAGGGAATGCTATGTAATTTCACCCTCTCTTGTATCTCTCTGCTGCTAGACTACGTAAGTCACAGAGTGACTGTGCTGCTATAGACAGCTGCAAGTGGCCCGATGGTAAAAAATAAAATCAGTTCACGATGGATAGTATGAATCCTCTCCTGAAGCTCTATGAAAATCCTAAATGAAGTCTCCTAAAAAACTCCTCTCCTGAGTGGGCACTCAAAAACCCCCAAGATGAGGTTGGGATCTCTTCTCAGAGACACCCATGTGCTAAACAACGCTACAGACTTGGCTAAACAACTCAAGCATGCTCAAGTCGTAAATACCAAAAAATCAGAATAATCAATAATGATTTCCATGGCTGCCCTCACCCCCTTCTTATTCTTGTGAAACCCCAACAACCTTGGGTCCACCCATTAACTGTGCTATCACTTGGCCCCTTGGTATTCACATATGCTGCACTGCTTTCTTGGCCTCTTCACCCCACAAGATGTTGTGTTATTCACACTAGCTCTGGAAAAGAGGTTTTATTCAAACTGCTAGGTTTATGGGTCCCTTCACCCTTTTATTCACCTACTAAACTTAAGAGAATAAAATTGGCAAAATTTAATATTCTTAATTAGCTATCAGCTAATTAGGAATATTACAGTCGATGACACTACTCTAGTTTCATAGACTACTTTTAGCGATGTAGTGAATTACTTTTTTCCCAGAATTGTAGGCTGACCAAAAATCATGCCTTATACTGATATGTGTTATGGGCAATGTTACCCTAAGGTCTTGGGTTGATAAACCTTCACAGATTAGGGGCATGTCATCACAAGAAGGAGTCAAATAACCAAATTCTATGCTTTAAACTAAAAATTAAGGATTGCAGATCTTACCCATTTATCCTTCGTTTGTAGTAGATCCTGCGGGGTTCAAATGCCCTGCAACTCCTTGTGGTCCAGAACCTGCAAACCAGCAAAGAACAAGCACAAAAACCTAGTTGTACAACATATATGTTCTATATGTTAGCAAAATAGCATGCATAATCTCATAAGAAATAATAATAAATGAACTATTTAAGGTCACAAAGCATGTATATGAGTTTTATGACACATGAACATTAGGAACATGATGGCACTTCATTTATTCATAAAATGTACAATATATAAATAGTGGAGAAATTACGTAAGATCTGCCACGGCCTCGAGCAAACCATCCTCTGGATTCGTCCAACCCTAGCCTCACAATGCTTCTTCCATGAAATGTGCACAAAGGACGTCACATGGGGTGTAGGTGATCATCACAAAGAAATAAGAGTTTCTTGAAAATCTGGGAAGTGCAGGAGGCACAGGGGAAATATCAGACTTGGTCAGGGCTATAACAGAGTATAATATCTATAATTATCACTCCTTCTCCCTTAGGTAATTCCCTTGAGGGGTATTTATACTTCCGCAAATTAGTTTTTTCAATTGGGGAATAGTTAGGCCATGGGACGGGGTAGTTAAGTTACAGGAACAACTGTAAACCCGGCCTCAAAATTAGAAAATTTTCATATTTTTTAATATTTTAAATAGCATATGCAGGTTCACTGTGTATATACCCGAGTGTATATGTGAAAAAGTCTGGGTAGAGTCTTAATGAAAGGGTTTCCCAAGGCCAATGCATAAGTCATCAAGTATATAATGGTGATAAATGATGCTATAACAGATGCCCCCTAATATATGAGGTCAAAAGGGGTATATGATGGCCGAAATGTATTATGGGCATAGAAAGAACCTTGTGAGGACTAGAGAGGACTTCACCAGATTTCAACCTGCAAAAAACCAGTGATAGAAATGAGAAAGAGAGCTCATGTCTGAGGCGGGCATACCCATGCTTAGTGAAAGAAAAGCATGTCCTCATATGAAGTATGGAGCGGATCCAATATGTATACAAGTATAGCTGAAATGTAAAGGACATATTGAATCATCTAATCACTGCCCTATTAGATGGATAAATCCTTATTGCAGACAAGAATGATCTCCCTAGTGTCCTAAGGATATCTAGAAACAAACAACCAAATGTAAACCATTTTCTCTAGACCATTGTGATTCAAAATTATTAATTAACTAAGTATGAGGAGATGCTCCTACCTGAAGTCCAACGCTTGCTATAATCTTCAATCCATTCACTCTAAAAGAGGTCAATTCAACATGTAAGATCTGCAATCAAAGACAAGAAAAATGATTAAAAGAACTTGCAAGATATAATAATTTAGAAAACACTAGTTTATCTCAGTGATCAAGGAATCCAAGAATTAAATTACTCAAAGAGATACATGAACAACTTAATGAGAAAATAGAATCCATTTGTATTAACTTGTATGATAAGAAGTAACCTTACAACCTTGTCACCTTGATGTCATACAGGTTATTTTGGGGTCCTGAACAACTGTTTTCCTTCGGTTTGACAAGCCTTATCCTCTCTGAACTAGCACGAAACTATGGATATGAGTATGTGATCGTTCTCATACCAATGATGCCAAGTATAGAGAGTATAATTTCTTCAGTAATTTTCTTCTATAAGTTAAGAAGTACCCTTGAGACTGAAACATGAGTTCAATTTATAGGAAAAGGAAGGAGGTTTCAGTTCCATAAAGAGGGGGATAAAGTCCTCCCATAAAGGGATTTTAGCTCCAACTACCAAGGGATAATCTCCATTAATGAAGGGATAGAGGTTCATGAATGAAGGGGCGAAGTTCGACCTGATAATGCTTCTAGAAGCCTCCAGCTGGGAGAATATTCGACCAGCTTGACTTCTAGAACTTACTTTTTCTTTTATTTTACCTTTTATGGGGGTCTGCAGTTTTAGTAACAAGAACGTGCAGGATGTGCCGTAGGTTATAGAGCGAGAAACCGTGGTACCATAGGTAAGAATTAGGAAAAGTGCGGAGTTAGGCTTTTTAGGGTTTTAATGATCTTTTCTCCAATTCCAAGACTTGGTTTAGGAACTTTATGGTTTTGGAACTCTAAGGGAGCATAATATAGGTAACGATGAACCCATATAGATAGCTAAATGTCATGGTGACAAATTTTAGTGTAACATATTTCCCCCTATTGTGCAAAGTCTGAAGTAGTTCTGAAGTGTGAAGTGCTTTATCATTTTGAGGATTGGGTTGCGGACATACTAGTTGAAACCTATAAAAGCATTAAATGCAAACATATATATGTATATCATCGCTGAGTTAGGCATTCCCATACTCAGATCAAAACTAACTACATTTTCTGATAGAGAAATGATTTTAGAATTACATCAATAGTAGACATAGCATAGACGCAGCCATCTGTCATAAGTAGTCTACTGTATTATGAATAATAAAACTCCTCACAGCCTAGATGGTGGAAACGAGATCCAAGGTCTTGATTTCCACTACCTGAACTAGTACAATTCTATCCATGCGATTGATTGTGTCGGAGTCGAACATGGTAGAAACCACTTGATTACCAGTCAATGATGTAAAATGTTAACAAGTGTGAGAGAAACCACCAATAATTACAATGGCTCTCAAAGTATTCTGTATAATCCACGAAGTGTGAATGAATGATTTGCAGTCGAACACCTCACGAAATCATTCGATCGAAGGTCAATGATGCAACCTGTCGTCGAAGGTGAGAAACCTGCCATGAGGTCATGCAGATCCCAAGGTACTGATAGGATTCTAGATCAACTTTCTAGATGATGAGCTATCATCGACAGAAAGTGACTCGTTGCAGGAAAGCCCATGACACGAAACCATTAGATCAAGTTTTGAAGAAATATTTGCAAGGACTGACTCAAGGATGTTCAACGCGAATGGAGACAAATGTTTGCAAATCAATGGTTTATTTGCACTATCTATTGAACACATAATGGCATTGTAGATGGTTTGGTAACAATTGACCTAAAGTTAATACCCAGAAACTGGCTGAAGACCTTCAATGTGGTTTGATTAACTTTTAGACAAAATATTTTTCCAACCTAGGTATGAGTGTGACAAAAATGTCGTGTTCAAGATTGGTATACTACTTTTCAAAACAAAGTATGACAACTTGATTCATTTTCTCTCTTTTTCCCCCACCATTACTGGAAAGTACCTCTTTATTTTTGACAAGCTTGAGGAGGATAACGTTTTCTTTTTGTGTAAGCTCATCCTTCGGACGAGTCCAACTTAGTATTAAAATCAAACCTTAAGAAGGAGTGGTTCATTCTTGTTTGTAATCGACAGGTCCTTTACTGTTAAGTTTTAAAGAGTCCAGTATAGGAGAAACTCGATGTTTTTCAATTTTTGGGAGTCAGAAGAAAAACTTAAGAAAACTCTATGGTTGTAATTTTTTTTGTAAATTTAGTCTCTCAAGCCCGAAAAAGGATAAAATAATACAGGAGAGAACTCTATTGACCATGATTAGTCAATGTATAGCTTTTTCGTAAATAGTCCATTTCAGTCTGGAAAAGGGGTAAATTTATATTGAAGGGATGACTGTTCATTTCCTTTAATGAGTTCAAATATTCAAGTACTCGGCGATCTTTTCATGTTTAGAGAGTATAAAAAGGGCTTAAAAGAGAACTCTATAGTTTCACATTTTCGTAATTTTCAAGAGCCCGAAAAAGTGATAAAAGTGTACTCAATGTGGCCGAATTTCAATTTAATTTACGAACAAGAAAAGACATAAAGAACTCGGCATTTTCATGTCTTTTATGAGAATGAAAGATAGAAAAATAATCTCAGGATTTTCATGAGTTTAATTATTCTTGAAAATAATAACCCTAATGGATTCAAGATAGGTTTAATTTTTTATAAGAGCTTGAAACAGAGAAAAACTATGCTTCAAAGTGGGTTTGTTTCATTTTTACACAAGCTGAAACAAAGAAAAAATCATGCTTGAGAGTGGTTTGAGTGCCCCCCAAGCGTAACTTGCTAGAGCACATGCCCCCCAAGCTTCATTTCATTCACCTAAGTGGACTACTAGTTACTAATAGGTGGATGGAATGAAGTTTCATTTAAGAGATTAGATGAAAGACTCGACCTGATTAGGAGAGGATTGGTTTCATTTTTTAATGAGCTTGACACAGGAAAAGAACTATTCTCATTATCTGATTCATTTTTTAACGAGGTTGACACAGTAAGAGGAAATATCCTAAAAACCCACTGATTCATTTTTTAATGAGGTTGACACAGTAAAAGGAACTTTCCTCATAACCCACTGATTCATTTTTTAATGAGGTTGACACAGGAAAAAGGAACTCTCCTCATGATGAACTGATTCATTCTTTAACAAGGTTGACACAATAAAAGAACTATCCTCATGGAAATTTTTTTCATGTTTTAACGAGCTTCAAACAAGAAAAGGAATTATGCTTGTGGGATCTTGTTTCATTTTTTAACGAGGTTGGCACAGGAAAAGAACTATCCTCATGAAATCTGTTTCATTTTTAACAAGGTTGACACAGTAAAATAAATATCCTCAAGGAACCTTTTCATGGCTTCCAACTGGAAGAAACACATGTCAAGGGACACACCTCGATCATGGCTTCAAAGAGGTCTTCATCAGATGGAAGAACAGTTCTTTGGAAGGAACTCATGTCAAATGAAGGGATAAGAAAATTGTGTTCAAATAATCCCATAGGGTTTACCATGTCAATTACTATATCTAAGTCAAAAGAGGACGAGAAAATAGTGAGAGGCTCACTTGCATTGGTAACTGAATACATGGGACTGGCTGCCACATAATTAACCCGTGGCGGGGTAGGTACCACTTTCATATAATGAACATTTAGGGGTGCTGGATTGTTGGTAGTTGAATCAAGACTAGAGAATGAAAGCTCGTCAATAGTCACAATGTTTCCATAGTGAGGGAAAGACATCACGCAAAAGAGTGATGATACGACAGTTTTCATTGCATAGACATAGTATTGCCCAAGGATAAAATTGAAATCCAAGGGGCCTCGGACTACCATAAGATCAATACAGATAGTTTTACCTTCCAAGGTAATAGGAAACTTAGGAAGGATCCCTAAAGGTTCACTAATGGTTCTGTTAAAAGCTGATAGTTTCTGTGTAATAGGCACAAGCTAAGGGGAACCCAAAGCTTTCCAAGTAGTTGAGGATAAAATACTAACAGAAGCACCTTCATCTATATATGTGCGACGCACATTCTTACCACAAACCTTCACAACGATTTGGAAAGGGATGGAGGAAGGAAGACGAGGTTCTATCTGTGTATTCAAATCAAAGGAAAATACCTCGGTACTTGGAGGGGGTTCTATAGGAACAGGTGAAATGCCCCCTGGCGTAGAAGAATCTAATGTAACAAGAAGAACCTGAGCGGTATGAATTTCACTCTCTAGTGGGAGAGTGGGATCGACTAGATGTGAAATCAAGTTGACCACTTGATCAACTAATGGATCATCAACCTAAGGGATATGAGTTTCACTCTCCAATGGAAGAGTGGGATTGACTATACTTGGTGTTAGTGTTAGTTTTGTTATACTGCCATCAGTGATCAAATTTACTCTTTTGCATTTGCATAGTAGGAGTCCCATACCATAAATTTTCATCATTCCATTGGGTCATGGATTCATTAATGGTAATGGTATTTCATCAGTTTTCCCTCATATGAAAATTTGTTGATTCTCCTCTCTATGGTCTTCCATCATGATTCACTTTCACTCTGCAATTCATGTTATTAGGTCATAGGGTTGGTCTCATCAGGTTTTAAGGTCTCATCAGCTTCTAGGGTCTCATCATGGTCAAATTAATGAGCCAAGTGTCAATAAATATCAGCAAGGTCATGAGGAGGTCGAATAAACTCAAAGGCACAGTATCTGGAAAAATCAAAGAGTTGTTCTATTAGGCTCAATGTGATTTTCACCTCAAAACATGTTTTGAGGTGAAAACATGATACTTTGCTTTATTTCTCATTTTTTATGTAATTTTATGTCTTCATATGTAATAAGTTGAGCTTCAGAAGATGATATCTCTACAAAGTCACCACCCTATATTTCAGAGGTGTTCTTCACTGTGTTTTCACCATAAATCATGTTCTGAATATCTTCATCAGAAAGAGCCCAGAAAGAGCTTTCCAACAATATATTATAGTCCCCAAACTGACTTTTGGATTGGAAGGTATGCCTAAGTGAATAAAAGCCCCCAAAAGCCTAACCTTACCCTTCTTTCTCATTTGGTCCTTTAAAATTTATAAATTTCTACCTTTTCATATGATTTTAAAATCTTCATCGCAAAGGTCCCTTTGTATTTTCATTACCGTCTCCTTCAAACCTCCAATGCGATTGACCCTTCTCCGATTAAACAACTCCGATCCGATTGCATCGCATCGCATCACATAAGTTCATTTCCCATTGACCCTTCTTCGATTAAACAACTCCAATGCGATCGCACTACCTCCAATCCTATCACACCATCGCATCACAATGTCACAGTACTAAACCCGCCCTCCATTCATTTTGCCGATGTGATAGTCCTTATCACATATTCGCCGCAACGTTTAATCTCTACACCCTATCTTCTGTCGATGCGATAGTCCTTATCGCATCACGCAATTGCAACTTCGAAGTCTTCGCAGTGCATTACCCCGCCCGCTCCATTTGTCCGATGCGATGCCATCACATCGCCATATTTCATTTCCCAGCACTTACCTCCGTGCCATCCCTACCACCAATGCGATTGTCCCGCCGACGCTTTGACTCCCGCCGATGCGATAATTTACCATCACACTATCGCATCGCGCGTTTGCATCCCACAATGTTTAACTTAACCCACTCCCCTTCCGCTGCGATTTGGGAATGCGATTTTCCCTGGGTCCCACCTAAAATACCTTCCACCTTTTCAAAATAAAAAGGTTTTTCTCCATCTAAAAGAGGAAATTTCATTTCAAATTTGTTTTAAAGGAATCTCCTCCACCCTCCTCTATAGCTCCCTTATCCTTTGCTCCATCGCTCCATCGCCATCGCATATCGCAATTTCCTCCGTCATGTGTTACACCCGCTCCCCTTCTGATTTGCGATTGTGATTTCCCCCATCACACCATAAAACCCACTTCCCATCACACTTCATTCCATCGCACGGCCTTCCATTGCATCGCTCCATTATGTAATGTGCCCTTCCCCCTTCCATTGCGATTTGCGATTGCGATTCGGGCCCACCATCGGTCCTTCACCCTTATGAATAGAAAGGGGTTTTGTTCATTAAAAAGTGGATTTCATTTTTATTGGTCTCAAAAGGCATTTTCTCGGCATAAAGGGGATTCTTCTTAAAGAAAAGAACTGGTCAAGGCCGAGAGCTAATTATAAACACAGAATCATCTCAGCATCTACAGCAGCGATGAAAAGGGAATCAACCCTACATATTTCATCTTCTCATTTGTTGGGAATAACAGTAAAATATTCCATGCAGTCAAAAAAATTGTTCATTATTTTAGGGGTATATTGTTGGTCTATTTTCTATGTTCAGATTTCTATTCCAAAAGATGTTGAAACAAATATTCCTTCTGTAGATGTGTCCCCTCAAATTTTGTCTATTTAATGTAATTTCTGAGTCATTTGTAAAGGGGGAAAAAAGGTGGAATAAGTTGGAATCACTGAGGGCGCTCTGTGCTCCATTTTGTAACAGTTTGGTAGGGAATTAATAAAGAAATATAGCACTGATTTATGGGATCCATGTGGTATGGATTTTAGCACTGTTCTTTCCTTTGTGATCATATGTTAATTGTTATGTTTGCCATTCATTAATTCATATTTTTGTTTGGATTTTTTTCAAGATAGATAGGTAGAATCCATTGTATAATGCTCTACCTTAGGAAAATCATTCAATACTTTATGTTTTCTACTATTTGAAGAGGATCCATCTCCTATGCCCTTTTCAGCTTCTCACCAGTCTTAAACATTCCATCATTATTAAAACAAATTTGTTGAAATCCTTGCCTACCTTGCCCCATAGAATACACTATATCTCTAATTTGATTCCCAAGATTCAAACTACCCAGCCCCATCTGATCCATACAACCCAGAAAAATTGATAAAACATTTCGAGCTACTATACCTAGCCTAAAATCATTTGTAGTTATACTTGATTGAAAATTTTTTCATGGAGAGAGCCCTCTCTTGACCTTGTAGGGATAGCTATAAGGCTGAGCGTGGTTTGAGGTTACCCTGATTTGCCTTCCTTCAGCCTGAGGTCTAAATTATGTGCCAACATCCTAGCAACCATACTGGGTATTATTTAAAACAAAATACTGATCACCCCAGTAATATCTTCCATATAAATTCTTGGACTCTGGATGATGAGGTTCAGAGTTTTCTAGGCTGAAATAAAACATTGTAAAGTAGAAATTTGACGATGCTGGCTTCAAGGAAATACACCAGGGCCAACCCTGATCCAAATACTCCTCCTATATTCGAAAATCCTAATCTCATTCCACGAATAATCAGAAGACTAGAAGGTTCAGTAAGCCCTAGACCTATTTTCACATCCCATACCTAGCCCAACGAGTGGTTTTTTGTAGAAGACCTCTCTTTTGATGAGTGTTTTGAGCTTTCTTTGTTCAAAAACAAATCTGAAACTGTACTTGATGAGACAGTTTTAGATCCAGAATTTCTTGTAGATATCGAAGTTCAAAGGGTAAACACATCAATTGATGATTATATTTTAAATTCCCCTCAGACATCTATCACTGTAACCAATACCCCCGAGCCTTCATAGTTATCAGAAACAACATTTCCTACCCTTAATCCATCAGTATTCCCATCATTTTTAGAAGTCAATTCTTAGCTTTTGACGACTCCATCAACAACTCCCTTGAATCCTAGTAGCACAAACACTGTTGTAAATCCACCTCGAGTCATGGCTGCCCGCTATGCACCCCTGGTTTTACCTCAGAATCTGAACCATATTCTTTTTGATTACCAAAGTAAAATACCTTTCTTCGATGCCACTCAAAGCATCACAGCCCAACAACATGTTGATAAGATGAATGACTTCTTTGACCTTCATGAGGTAGAGGCAGAAAATGTGACCACGAGATTGTTTGTCCAAAGTTTTGGAGGTGAAGTTTGAAAATGGTTCAGAGCCTTACCAGTAGCCTCTATCCACACTTTGCAGGAGCTACATAGACAATTCTTAGACCGGTGGGAGGTAAAGAAAAACACACTCCAAATCTTGTTTGAATTTGAAAATATTAAAAGGAATGTGGGTGAAAGTGTACAAGATTGTGTGATATTTAATGCTATGTATAATGCTATTCTGGCCAACCTAAACCCCCCCATGGGGTTAGATTTACTCAAATTTACAGATGGTTTCGATGTTGATATGGCATATCAGCTATGAGAATGAGATCCTACCACACTTGAAGATATGAAAAAAATAGATGTGAGCGTAGAAGCAAATTTGTTGGCCAGAAGAGCATGGACAAGAGCTGAAAAGAGGGTAGTTGTAAAAGAAGAAGCGTCTCCTTCAGATACGAAGATGGATACTTTGATCCAAATGGTGGAGAAGATGGTTGATCAGTTGACTATTTTAGATAGACCTGAAGCACAAATCAGGAATTCAAATTTCAGAGGACAGCAGCAGCCCAAATTCTGAATTAAGAAAAGGGAACATAAAACGCAAGACCAAACAGCACAACAGCAGCAACTCAGAACTCCTTTGTAGCAAAATTATGTTCAGGGAATGGAAACAGAAGTTGATGATGATTCGGTAGTTGAAGCTAATCATTTCTTCACTGCAGATGCTGCACCCATTTTTCAGAAAGAGGATGAAGAATATGCAGTGACTCCAGACACTTGAAGAGATGAAGATTTCATATTGGCCAATGATGTAGCGATAGAGGAAGAGTCCGATGATTATCAACAAGGATATATGAATTCTTTGTCAGCGCAATAGAAGCAATATTCCTTGAGAAGCAGAGATGTGCCAATCAATCCCATTCAGAAAAGGAAAGAGCTGCAATCAAAAAATGAGTCCTCAAATACTCAAAGGAAAGGGAAAGAGCCTGCTGATCCCTCTCCCAACAGGGCATCATCATCGATTAACATTGCAAATGAAAAGAATCAGCTTAGCACAACAAAGGAGCAAGCGCAGAAGAAAGATCCTCCCGTCAAAGAGGTAGAAAAGTTTCCATCTTTTAATTTGGAAAATGAAATTGCTAAGCTAAAGGTGTCCATGCCCTTGACTGAGTTGGTAAAAAAAACACTTATGAACATTAGGTGTCTAGAATTTTCAAATAGACTCTATATCAGATATGGTAAATGTTGAAGATGATTATCCTAAACTCATTTTTGGTCCAGCCATAGAAGGTCAGTCTGAAGAGAGTGAAGTCCCTCACTTCTACCTGAGTCTTAGATTGCATGAGTTCATTTTACATAATGCTATGTTGGACTCTGGAGCCTCGCACAACTTGATGCCCAAAGCCATTATGGAGAAGTTGGGTCTAGATATTACCCGAAAATACCATGATTTGTATTCCTTTGACTCCGGTAGGGTCCATTGTATTGGTCTTATCAAAGACTTGGTAGTATCTTTAGATCAAATCCCAGCTAATAATGTTTTGATGGATGTGGTTGTTGCCGATGTTCCACCACAGTTTGGAATGCTTTTGTCCAAGTCATGGGGTGTAAAACTGAAAGGAACCATACAACTTGATTTCTCTTATGCCACCATTCCCATGTTCGGTCAGTTGAGAAAACTATACAGGGAGAAGAAATTGAAATACATGATCACTAGCAAAGAGAAGCCAGTTAATCATCCAATTAATGTAGTGCACACAGATTTAGAGTCATTTGCATTATATTTAGATGGTGCTTTGAATGATGAAAATGTTTAGTTGGTAGAAGTAGACGAGGTATATGAAATTTCAAAAAAAATTAGGGAAGTACTTATACAGGAAAAAGATAAAGCAACAATAATTTCTAAGCTTTCTGCCTACTAGTAGCAAAAGGACAATGAACAGCAGAAAAATGCAGAAATCAGTCAAGATAAAGTAGAGGAAGAAGAAAAATTTTAGCATCTAGAAGAAGAAGAAGGCCTTTGGAGCATGGACTTTGACGGAGTTGTTGGTAAGGATAGTGCTGGTATAGGAATATGGATTCGGAGCCCTATTTTCCAGCCTGAAAAATTTCCTAGTAATGTTAGAGTATGTGCTTACAAATTGGCTTTTGACTGCTCTAACAATGAACCAGAGTATGAAGCTTTGATTGCAGGTTTGAAAATTTTGAAGAAGCTAAATGCAAAGAGGATTTCTGTCTATGGAGATTCAGAATTGATAATCAAACAGGTAAAGGGAGAGTATCAAGCAAAGCATCCGCATTAAGAGCCTATAGAAATGTAGTCCTACAAATCTTGAGGATGTTTTCTGAATACACTTTGACAGCAGTACCCGAATGCAGAATATTATTGCAGATTCTCTTGCCACTACTACAATAAATTTGAAGATTCCAATGAATTCCAGCAACAAATTTGAAATTTATGTCAAACATCGGCCTGCTGTTCTAGATAATTTACGGTATTAGCAAGTGTTTTGGGATGATAATGAAATCAATGATTTTTTGCAGAATGAAGGATAATTCAAAGATAATTCCATAGAGGGTGATCATGATGTCAATGATCAAGAAATAAAAGCAAATTAGATGGACATATTGCAGTTGAAAGACAATGTAATTCCTAGAGGTCTCATACCTTTAGAGGAGCTTTTTGATCAAGATGATGTTGCAAAGAAACCGAGCTTGGTGCCTACTGATAAAGGAGTTGAAGATGTTAATCTTGGAACAACTGAAAAACCTAAGCTTGTGAAATTATCAAAAGCATTGTCCCCTGAGGTAAAGGAATAGTATGCTAAACCACTTTCTGAATTTTTTGATGTGTTCGCATCAGATTATTCAGATTTGAAAGTGTGTGACAAAAATATAATTCAGTATACTATTCCCATCAAGACGGATCAGAAGCCATTTAGACAGAAGCTGAGAAGGATCAACCCAAAACTGCTTCCATCCATTGAAAAAGAGGTAAATAGATTGTACAAAGGTGGTATCATTGTCCCAATTAGATTTTTTGATTGGATTTCGAATTTGGTCCCAGTACGCAAAAAGACAGGAGAAATAAGGTTGTGCATAGATTTCTAGAATCTGAATAGAGTATCCTTAAAGGATAACTATCCACTTCCGAAGATGGATCATATTCTGCAAAGAGTAGTTGGAGAATCAAGGATGTCACTACTCGATGGTTACTCAGGTTATAATCAGATCTTGCTGCATGAAAAAGACAAAGCCAAAAATGCATTCCCAACACCTTGGGGAACTTTCCAGTATGCCAAAATGCCATTTGGACTGAAGAATGCTGGAGCCACTTTCCAGCGAGCAATGGAAATTGATTTTGCTAATGAAAAGGATGTTTTTCTGGTCATTTATTTGGATGATCTGACCGTGTTTTCTGGTTCTGATGATGACCATTTGCACCACTCGAGGGTTGTATTTCAGTGATGCAGAAAGTTTGGGATTTCTCTCAATCCGAGAAAATTCTGTTTGCTATGGATGAAGGCAAGCTGCTGAGGAATATAATCTCTAAAGATGGTATTTGCATTGATCCTTCAAGAGTAGAGGCAATTTAGCACATAGACTTCCCACATAACAAAAGGAGATTCACACATTCAATGGTAAGATGAACTTCTTGCGCAGATTTATACCCAATTTGGTTGAACATTTATGAGAAATGACTAGTATGTTGAAAAAGGATAGCATTGTCAAATGGAGTGAGGATGCTTTCAAGTCATTTAATCTGGTAAAGTTTGCTCTGTCCAATGCACCAGTCTTGATTAGTCTTGATTACACTCAAGATTTCATTATATTTTCATTTTCATCGGAGCATACCATGGCTACAGTATTGATGCAAAAGAGATATCAGATTGAACAACCCATTACCTTGTTGAGTAGGACCATTCAAGATGTTGCCTTACGGTATAATATCATTGAGAAAGAAGCATTGGCTCTTATAAAATCATTGAATGATTTTAGAGTATACAATCTGCATTCACATACCATAGCATATGTTCCTAATGTAGCAGTGAAAGATGTCCTGATGCAAACTGATCTGGAGGGAAGAGGAGGCAAGTGGATAGTAGCAATGTTGGAATATGATTTGGAGATTAAACCTACAAATTTAATCAAAGGACAAGGCTTGGAAAAACTAATGGCACTATCAAACCTATGCATTCTCGACATAAATCTCATAGCAGCAATGTCAAAGGATGAGGATGATGGTCCGCTTGTTCTGGTTTCAGACATTTTACTCCAATCCCCATGGTATTCAGACATAGTTTATGTTCTTCAGCATCTTTCACCGCCTCTTGGTATGTCTAGAAGCAAAGGTAGATCACTAAAACTCAAGTCCGCTAAATTTTGTATTCTAAACAGTGCTCTTTATTGGAAAGATCCAAGATGTATTTTACTTAATTGTTTGCTTGAAGATGAGGCTCAGTAGGTGATGCATGACTTTCACAAAGGTGATTGTGGTGGTCATTTGTTTTGGAAAACAACGGCTAAAAAAGTGTTGAGAGCAGGATATTATTGGCCCACTTTATTTTCAGATTTGTATAAAATAGTAATGAGCTGCCATGAGTGTCAAATTTTCCAGGGAAAAAAGAAACTTCTTCCTCTTCCTTTGAAACCAGTTCAAGTAAATGCTCCTTTTCAGCAGTGGGGACTTGATTTCATAGGGGAAATCCATCCCACATCATTAGCATAGCGTCGATGGATCTTGACAGGTACTGATTATTTCACCAAATGGATTGAGGCCATTCCAGCAAGGAAGGCCACGGATACAGAAATCATTCAATTCTTAGAATCAAATATATTGTCTCATTTTGGTTGCCCTCACAAAATAATAACAGATAATGCAGCAGCCTTTAGATCCAGGAAGATGGTGGAATTCTGCGATAAATACAGCATTGTGTTGGGCCATTCGATAGCATACTACCCACAAGGCAACGGTCTGGTAGAATCATCAAATAAATCTTTGATAAACATAATCAAGAAAATGTTGGAAGCATATAAGAGAAATTGGCATTGAAAGCTCATCAACGTGTTATGGGTAGATAGAGTCAACTGCAATAAATCCATAGGTATGTCACCGTTCGAATTAGTTTATGGCACTGATTCTGTTTTTCCCACATCGCTTACAGTTATGGTCATGAGAATATTGCAAGAGGCTGGCAATGAAGACGACGATAATCAGCGAAGGATCAATCAAATGATACACCTTCAGAAAACAAGGGAGGAAGTTTCTCAGAACACTATTCATTTGCAGGAAAAGATGAAGAAAATCTATGACCATAAAACGAAAGCAGACAAATTTCAGTTGGAAGATGTGGTGTTGAGATGGGATGCACGAAATGAGGATAAAGGGAAGCATGGTAAGTTCGATAACCTGTGGAAAGGACCGTATAAGATTTTAGCATACAGGGGACAGAATGCTTCCTTGCTCGTAGAGATGGATGGCCAATATTTCCCTGGAGGGCCAGTGAAGGGTAGGCTTTTGAAGCACTACCAATTTTTAGATAATGGATCCAAAATTATGTCACAACCATTGTACATACCATGCCATTGCTGGTCACATTTCAAGTACACAGTTATTGAAGTTTGGGGCCCGAGGTGAAGGCTATAAAACTTGAATGATATGTGTAAGGTTTGCTGGTTTTAATTTAGTTTTCAGTCAGATTTTGAGTCAGAGTCAGTCTAGATTGTGTCAGGTTCCAGTATTTTGACTATATTTTCCCAATGGATAAGGCTACTTGGTCTACGGTGTTCTTGGCACCTCCAATGAGCTACCATCCCCATTAGAGCCAATGTTAGTGTCAGTTTTGTCATACTCCCATCAGTGATCAAATTTAATCTTTTGCATTTGCATAGTAGGAGTCCCATGGCATAAATTTTCATGATTCCATTAGGTAATGGATCCATTGATGGTAGTGGTCTTTCATCAGTTTTCCCTCATATGAAAACTTGCCGATTCTCCTCTCTATGGTCTTCCGTCATGATTCACTTTCACTTCGCAATTCATGTTATTAGGTCATATGATTGGTCTCATTAGGTTCTAAGGTCTCATCATGGTCAAATTAATGAGCCAAGTGTAAATAAATATGAGCAAGGTCATGAGGAGGTCGAATAAACTCAAAGGCATAGTATCTAGAAAAATCAAAGAGTTGTTCTATTAAGCTTGATGTGATTTTCACTCAAAACATGTTTTGAGGTGAAAACATGATACTTTGCTTTATTTATCATTTTTTATGTAATTTTATGTCTTCATATGTAATAAGTTGAGCTTCAGAAGCTGCTATCTCTACAAATCCACCACCCTTCTTTTCAGAGGTGCTCTTCACTAGATTTTAACTATAAATCATGTCCTGAATATTTTCATTAGAAGGAGCCCAGAAAAATATTTCCAACGGTATATTATACTCCCCAAACTGACTTCTGGATTTGACGGTATGCCTAAGTGAATAAAAGCCCCCGAAAGCCTAACCTTACCCTTCTTTCTCATTTGGTACTTTAAACTTTTAAATTTCTACATTTTCATATGATTTTAAAATATTCATCGCAAAGGTCCCTTTGTATTTTCATTGCCATATCCTTCAAACCTCCGATGCGATTGACCCTTCTCCGATTAAACACCTCTGATCCGACCGCATCGCATCACATAAGTTCATGGCCGATTAACCCTTCTCCAATTAAACAACTCCGATGCAATCACACTACCTCCAATCCAATCACACCAACACATCGCAATGTCACAGTACTAAACCCACCCTCCATTCGTTTCGCTGATGCGATAGTCCTTATCACATTGCGCGATCGCATATTCGTCGCAATGTTAAAACTCTATGCCCTATCTTCTGCCGATGTGATAGTCCTTATCGCATCGCGCGATTGCAACTTCGCAGTCTCTGCAGTGCATTACCCCGCCCGCTCCATTTCTTCGATGTGATGCCATTGCATCGCCATATTTCATTTCCCAGCACTTAACTCCACACCATCCCTACCGCTGATGCGATTGTCCTGCCAGCGCTTTGACTCCCGTCGATGCGATAATTTACCATCACACTATCGCATCGTGTGTTTTCATCCCACAATTTTTAACTTAACCTGCTCCCCTTTCGCTACGATTTGCGATTGCGATTTTCCCTGGGTCCCACCTAAAATCCCTTCCGCCTTTTGAAAATAAAAATGTTTTTCTCCGTGTAAAAGTGGAAATTTCATTTCAATTTTTTTTTAAAGGAATCTCCTATGCCCTCCTCTATAGCTCCATTATCCTTTTCTCCATCGCTCCATCGCCATCGCATAATGCAATTTCCTCTGCCATGTGTTACACCAGCTCCCCTTCTGATTTGCGATTGTGATTTCCCCGGTCCCACCATATAACCTACTTCCCATCGCACTTCATTCCATAGTATTTCATTCCATCGCACGGCCTTCCATCGCATCGCTCCATTATGTAATGCGCCCTTCCCCCTTCCAATGCTATTTGCGATTTCGATTCAGGCCCACCATCGGTCCTTCACACTTATGAATAGAAAGGGGTTTTTCTTCATTAAAAAGTGGATTTCATTTTTATTGGTCTCAAAAGACATTTTATCGGCATAAAGGGGATTTTTATTAAATAAAAAGAACTGGTCAAGGCCGAGAGCTAATTATAAATACAGAATCATCTCAGCATCTACACCAGTGATGAAGAGGGAATCGTCCCTACAGATTTCATCTTCTCATTTATTGGGAATAACAGCAAAATCTTCCATGTAGTCAAAGGAACTGTTCATTCTTTTAGGGGTATATTGTTGGTATATTTTCTATGTTCATATTTATGTTCCAAAAGATGTTGAAACAACTCTTCCTTCTGCAGATGTGTCCCCTCGAATTCTGTCTATTTAATGTAATTCCAAGTCATTTTTAAAGGGGGGGGAAAGGTGGAATAAGTTGGAATCACTGAGGATGCTCTGTGCTCCATTTTGTAACAGTTTGGCAGGGAATTAATAAATAAATGTAGCACTGATTTATGGAATCCCTGTGGTATGGATTTTAGCACTGTTCTTTCCTTTGTGATCATATGTTAATTGTTATGTTTGCCATTCATTCATTCATATTTCTGTTTGGATGTTTTTCAAGATAGATAGGTAGAATCCATTGTATAATGCTCTGCCTTGGGAAAATAGTTCAATACTTTATGTTTTTTGTTGTTTGAAGAGGATCCATCTCCTTTTCCCTTTTCAACTTCTCACCAGTCTTAAACATTCCATCATTATTAAAAAAAAAGTTGTTAAAATCTTTTCCTACCTTGCCCCATAGAATACCCTGTATCTCTGATTTAATTCCCCAGATTCAAACTGCCCAGCCCCATCTGATCCATACAACCCAAAAAAATTGATAAAACATTTCGAGCTACTATACCTAGCCTAAAATAATTTGCAGTTATACTTCATTGAAACATTTTTCACGGAGAGAGCCCTCTCCTGACCTTGTAGGGCTAGCTACAAGGCTGAGCGTGGTTTTAGGTTACCCTAATTTTCCTTCCTTCACCCTGAGGTCGAAATTAGGTGCTAACACTTGGAATTAGATCAATCACTTCATCAGTTGACGGTAGGTTGGGAGAAAGTTTACAGTAACTAGTTGGAAGTTTTTGCTGTGGAATAGTAAGGTTTTCCAACAATTTCGAGGCTTCATCTATGTGAGGAAAATGCGAGTTTGATGACTCCCTTTGCATAACCTACAAGGAAACCTAACTCTACCCTTTTTCCCAAGAATCTGACAATCACTGGTTGATGGATCAACGGTAAGTTGATGATATTTTTCAGACCATACTTCCAAGACCTTTGGAATACTAGGAAAATTGGTAAGGAAGTGGTCACCCTTACAAATTTTGCAAGGGTATTTGGGTTGACGATGCTTGCTGGAGGTTTTATCAACACTACTAACACTTACGGCCATGGTTAGTTGGTTGACTTCTTTCTTAGCTTGATTCTTCTTCTTCTTCCCTTCCTTCTTCTTCTTAGCCACTTGGTTACTAGCGTCGAGGATTTTACCAAGCGAACAGGAAGAAAGGGAGGAAGACATATTGGGCAAAGAAGGTAGAGGGTCAACATGAGGTTGGTGATGTTGAGATGGTGAACTCTATTGAGGTGAAGCATCCGGTTGAGGTGGAAAAATTGGAGTATTTGAGGCCAACAAAGTTGAAAATAACCATATCGGTAAACCTATGGTAAATCCAGGTAATGAAAATGTAGCCATATAAGGAAGACCAACATTTCCAAAGCAAGGAAAAGTACTAGGATTCTCTTTAAGAGGGGTTCCTTGCTTGGTAAATTCTGGAACAGTTTCCATTATATTCAACTTCAATGAATTTATTAAAAAATCAAAAATATTCACAATTCACAATTCACACCTAAGGTTTCCAAAAAGAAAAAAGAAAAAAATGAACATGCGCTAAAAAATCTAGGAGTCAAACCACACACAAACAATATTTTTCCACAACAAAACCACTAGTTGGTGATGAAATCCAATGTTGAAAAAATTAATGCGGAAAACTAGCAGTCCGAACAGTTACCCTGACAACCTGCTTAATGAAACATTCTAGTGCAAGTACCTCCATTATGCCATCTCGAAGTGAAGTTCACCCTTCGGAAAGTCCAAGTGATTCTAGTCAATATCTGCTCTAGGTACAGTGGGAACTTCCCTCCACTGTCACCTTGGGAAAAATCCTAAAGATTATGGCGACTAAGATCACGAAATGAAACAATTATACCTAGGGGAATAGTCTACAATCCGATATACACACAAGGGCAGAGCAACAAGCTCAATCCCCTTGCAAGCTCCTTGACATGATAAATCCGAGGTTTTCCAACAAGTGACCCCAGGCTCCTCGACAATCGTCTATCTGAGGTTTACCATTTTTATTACGTGAAAATCTACTATCTTCCTAATGAGATAGGTACGATTACCTCACTGGTTCTGAAATGATCTCGTGCTTGACTCTTTTAAGAAGAGCTTCCTATAGCACAATTGCAACAATTGTATTTTTTCCTACCGTAAGATGCTATTTTTTTTTTAGTTGCTTTGGAAATTTAACTACTCCCTATTACAAAGCACTAATCCTGAGCCAGATTGGTGGAAAGAGCCCTAAAAATGTAAAAAATTCTAGATGAATTTTATTAAGTGCTGTGTTATTTGGGCTGTTATTACTCAAAGGGTAAATGGATATGAAACTAGAGGTGTTATGACCTAACCCAAAACTAAATGCAATCGAATATGATAATGTAATCTTTTCAATTTGATGAATCCTAACTAAAGTAAGGAGAGAGTTTCCATTCACTTCCAACAATGCAAAAATTGATAAATAAGAGAAAATATAACAAATTCTCTAATGCACTAATTTCATCAAGAAAAACTAATGCTAACTTGTTCTAATTTTTATTTCATAAGCTAAAAATGTTACATAAAAATACAAATTCAAACTGCAAATGACTTAAATCTATGATTGATTTTTCTGTAATGTAACCATGTTTAACGCAGTGTCAACTAATTTTGAAAAGTATGCAAATGTAATCTATGCACATTTTTCATTCATATTCTGAAAATGAGAATTCTAATTATGAAAATGTGATCTATGCAAGACAATTATAAGACACAATATGGTTCTAATGTAATCTAAAGAATCAATCAAGTGTAAGTAAAGAAAATTGGGTGAGAATTCCAAAGTTCAAAAAATAAAAACACTCAAAGGCGATTAACACTCAAACACAAGGGGGAATTTTTTTGCAAAAAACAAAAACAAAAAGATGAAAAATTGTTAAGAGACCGAGACAAACCTCAAAGTAATGACCAAAGGAAATCAAATTGAAAATTTCTCAAAAAGGAAGATTTAAAACACCTAATTAACTTAACAAAGACTGATGCAAAAGTTGCTGAAAAGAAACTCACACATAAGACTTTAACATTCAAGACAAGTTGGGGTAAACACAGAGAATCTAGTAATCTGGCTCCTAAAAAGAGAATTCTTAAGTTTTCAAAAATTCTCACAAGTCCGCAGGTTCTAATGGAGAACAATGCGATACCACACTGCTTTGAACTAAAAACTGTGGGGGCTACCACACTGCTTGTAAATCAAAACTATGGAGGCTAGGAAAGGTACAGAAAAAATAAAAATTCAGATTTGATTTTCAGGGATTCTGGTAAGTTATCTACCGAACCCAGTTTTAGACTAATCAAAATTAGAAAATTGTTTAAAATTCAAACTGAAAAACAAAAAGGAAAACTAAGTTCATTTCCCCAGTGGAGTCACCATTTTGTTATGCGGATAAATCCTTCTTACAGACAAGAACGATCTCCCTAGTATCGTTAGGATATCTAGAAACAAGCAACCAAATGTAACCATTTTCTCTAGACCATTATGATTTAGAATTATTAATTAACTAAGTATGAGGAGATGCTCCTACCTGAAGTCCAACGTTTTTTGTAATCTTCAATCAAGTTGCTCCAAAAGAGGTCAATTCAGCATGTAAGACCTATAATCAAAGATAGGTAAAAGGATTAAAATCACCTGCAAGATATAGTAATTCAGAAAACACTAGTCTATCTCAATGATCAAGGAATCCAAGAATTAAATTACTCAAAGAGATACATGAACAACTTAATGAGAAAATAGAATCCATTTGTATTAACTTGTATGATAAGAAGTAACCTTACAACCTTTTCACCTTGATTTCATACAGGTTCTTTTGAGGTCCTAAACAGTATTTTTCATTCGGTTTGACAAGCCTTCTCCTCTTTGAAATAGCATGAAACTATGGATATGAGTATGTGATCATTCTCATACCAATGATGCCAAGTATAGAGAGTATAATTTCTTCAGCAATTCTCTTCTGTAAGTTAAGAAGTACCCTTGAGACTGAAACTTGAGTTCAATTTATAGGAAAGAGAAGGAGGTTTCAGTTCCATAAAGAGGGGGATAAAGTCCTCTCATAAAGAGATTTTAGCTCCAAATACCAAGGGATAATCTCCATTAATGAAGGGATAGAGGTTCATGAAAGAAGGGGCGAAGCTTGACCTGATAACGCTTCTAGAAGCCTCCAACTGGGAGAATATTCGACCAGCTGGGCTTCTAAAACTTAATTTTTCTTTTATTTTACCTTTTACAGGGGTCCGCATTTTTAGTAATCAGAACGAGCGGGATGTTCCATAGGTTATAGAGCAAGAAACCATGGTACCACAGGTAAGAACTAGGAAAAGTGCGGAGTTAGGCTTTTTAGGGTTTTAATGAGCTTTTCTCCAATTCCAAGACTTGGTTTAGGAATTTTATGGTTTTGGACCTCTAAGGGAGCATAATATAGGTAATGATGAACCCATATAGACAGCTAAATTTCATGGTGACAAATTTTAGTGTAGCATGCCTGGAAGTATAAGTCAAAATCATGTCCAAGTATCACATATAGAAGACTGATAAATGATGTTGCAAAGATATCTGATCACTAAAGTCACAACTGAATCTCCAAGTACCAAATCATAAGTGGTGGAACAAATGGTACAACACGCAACTCAGGCACCAACATATAAGTTGCTGTTGTGATGAAATTGCAACATATAAGGGTGGATGGTGTCACTGGCAGAAAACTGAAGGAGCTGTCAAAGTGAACCAAAACATGTTGATCTAAACCTGAGGTCTTCATCGATCACCATGGCATAATTCTACACAATGGGAATAAATGAATTGAGGTCAACCATGTGAGAAATCGTTTGATTACCATTCATTAATGTATACCATTAACAAACGCAAGACAACCCACCAATAATGGTAATGAGTGTCAAGGTGCCCCAGTAAAATCTATCAAGTGTGAATGAATGAGTTGAAGTCGAACACTTGAAAGAATCTATCAATCAGGAGACAATGATGAATTCTCACTGTCGATAGCGAAGAGTCTGCCAATCATGACTGCAAACCCTAAGATACTGAAAAAAGGACTATAGAACTTATTCCCAGAGCAATGAGTCAGAGTAGATGGGAAAATATCTGCTGGAGAGAAGGCATTAAGGCATCCCACATCAATCCAACGTGAGTGTAGCCCACAAGCCAAGATTTGGAAGGAATCAGATGAAGAAAATAGAATTAACCAACCTGAAGTATGTTTCTGGCATGCACAAGATGAAGCTAGTGCATGACAGAAACCCTCTAAACCAACCAATAGTGAAAGCTGACAAAGAGGTGAGATATCCACCGATAGGGTCAAATGGAAATCAAGGTACTGCACGAATTCCGGGTGTGATATGTAAGCTGAATTCGAAAAAAAGGTTAACCACTCAGTCAAATACCCATGATTTTGATCAAATGCTGAGCACAAGGTCACCTATCAATGATGTAAATAGGGCTAGGGTGCAGCTGTAGGTTTACTCTTAGAGAAATATGTCGTAGTCGATAAGAGACAAACCCTCCATCAAGAAGTCAGTGGAAACCTTCTCAAACCGACATGAGTAAAGGACCAAATATCTAATGTGATAGAACAAGATACTGATAAGACCGGGAAGGGTGACTGAAAAATGAGTCAAGGGACACTGTAGAAAGGCTGACTCAGGTTAACTTCCCTTGAACAAAATAACGACTCATGTCAACTATGGCAGAAAATGATAACTCTGTATAAGTTTTTCATGCAGGAGGCATAAACAAACCCTCCATGTGATTGGAAAAGATAACCAACCGGGGGAGTACTGACTCAAAAACAAGGTTATGGCTTCTCCTAAGCCAAAAACTGAAACCATCCCAAATGGAAAAAAGACTTATCTTTTTCGTGCTTTGTTCAAGGGCAACACAATTGACACTGTAGCTGCCATCAATTATGGAAGTAATATCCTGTTACCGCTCTTTTTCAAATATTTTTTTTTTTTGTCTTTTTCATATTTCAAAGCCTAAAAAAGAATAAAAGAATGCCTATAGTACAATGGATAAAACGAGTGTCGGTAAAAAGATGCACTATTTCCTGGGATAGGAACAATCCTATGCTCAATGCAAGGTGGAAAAAACTGGTAAGTGACACTCAAAGGAATGTTCTATCCATGGGTAAAGGTGTCAAGTCGGGAAGGCTAAGTGATTGAATGGTTAACTTGTAAAGAAAGGCATGGTCAAAAGAGGGCTTAAATATGAGTCCAAATGAACCTGGCTAAAGGCCAGGATAAACAAGTAGTCAATATGCAATGTTGTAATACAACTTGACAACATATGGGAGCTTGTAGGGTAAATGGCCAAAATAAAGATAGCAAAGAAGAAAAAGAATGAAGCTTCGATGCATAAGTCATGGCGGGACTAAAGAGGATTCTCGAGCCTACATAAATTGCAGCATGGGTGACATATGCTAGCGAGGAACTAAATAGGAAGCCCATGTAAAGGATGGCTCTACCACTAAGTCATGATTAAAAAATCGGCGAGTGAAATGGGTTACATACTCATGACATGATGGGATCAACCCTATGGCAAGTAATCATAATGGAGGCTAGTATGAAAAAATGCAACAGAAAGTGAATTCCCTAACCTATATGCCAGTTCGAAATCAAATGTCTGCCATGATAGGCCAATGGTCATGGATCCGAAGGACAAATAGGAGTATCTCAAATTCAATAGAATGTACCTGAAAATAACTTTTCCCAACGCTTAGAAGCCAAAAGGTTAAACAACCTTAATCAAATTTTAAAAATAGACACAAATGGAATTTGTGAAAAAAATTCAAATTTTGGGCATAAATAAGCAGTTTAACTCACATTTTGATCATTTATGCGCTGCAGAAGTGGAAAAAAGAGCTCTGGGGAAAAAAATCCTCTTCTTGAATACGGAGCAACCGACCACCAAATCACCTCAAATCAGTCAGGTAAACCTTGTACTCATTCCATTTATTAATTTCGATCCTGTTTTAAGAAATTTTTTGGATTTTTAACCGTAGGAAATAGATTTTCGTTGAAACCCTCTATGCATATGTGAGTTTGTGATGAGGAACTCGCGTATAATACACGAGTGTGTACAAACAAGATTGTTTATGCACATCGCGGAATTCAAAAACTTGTATTTAATCAGCCAACTGATGAATTTTTTGAAGATGTCGATCAGTTGGAGAGAACAAGAGCACAATGCTATTGATAATGAAGTGATGGAGGACCAAAAATCCTTAGATATCCTTCGACATTATGGTTTACTCAAATTTTTCAAAATTCCAAATATGAAAATCAATGCCCATTTGCTTCAAATGTTGGTTGATCATTGGGAACTGGAAGAATATTTCTTATAATTGATCAGATGCCATTACGAATAGAGGTGGAAGACATATATTTTATCAGTGGACTTTCCTGAAGGGAAGACCTAGTATATTTGCATGGCAAGCCCACATGAGGGTTTAACATAGAGGATTATGTCCAAGTCTATTGCATAGATGATGCAAATAAGGTGGGAACTCAGATCCCCATAAAAGATGTGAAGGATTTGTACATGACTATCCTTCTCTCTACCATTGGTAGAGTGGCAGGATCAACTTCTCTAGATCAGGCTTCATGTACTCATACGACTATAGCAGTGGAATGTTTGGTTCATATTTATGACTGGTGCACAACCTTATTGGTGAATCTGAAAAAACAATTGACATCTATCTGGAAGACAAAGACTAAACACTTTGGATACAGTACCATTTTGTTGACATTCTTCTTCGAGAGGGTCCGAGGGCTTCGGACCGAGGTCATCTCTACTATAAATAGCCCAAGGGATCCAAGAATAGCCCGAGGGGTAGATTTGATGAAGATATTGGGGGGAAGTGAAGTTCCCCGAACCACCTGGGATGATGAGTTCTTCCAATGGTGTGCAAAACAAGTCCTCTCATTGGAGGACTATCCCTATGTTGGGATGGATTTTCGAGTAGATCTTGATTTAGTTATTCCACCGGGAGTAGCATGGGCGGAAATTGGTAAGATTTCATTTTTTATTATTTGATTTTTTATATATATTTTCCAATTCATACGAAAAAATAAAAAATATTTTTGATAGGACAAAATGACTTACAAAATTTAATGATCATGATGCAGACGTAGGACCAATTAAGCCAGAGGGCTACCCAAGGCATAAGCACCACATAGGCGAGGCATATGGTAAAGACCCTGGAAGGACCCTCCATGTTTTACAGAGAAAATTTGTGAGTTTGACTCGCCAAGTACCTATGGACGCTATAGAGGACCTTCCGGAGGCTATCCAGAGGCAACTGGTAGGGGTACCATGAGACTAGGTGAGGCTATTCCTCCATGTAATTACTACCATTGTGTTCTATCAGAACACAAATTTTGGGTAGGGACCTCAAGAGTAGACTTAGATTTGATCAGATGAATGTAATATTTTTTTATGATAGACATGATCGGGCATAAGCCCCAATTTTATAGGACATGATGGTCCAGATTTTTGTATATTTTGAACACTCTGATCTATATATATATATATATATATATATATATATATATATATATATACACACACATGGTGATTTTATATGATGTGATGTCTCAAATGTACAATGATAAATGATTTTTTTGATATTTTTTAAAGTATTGAATGAATAATATGCCAATCAAGTGCTTGATTAGCTAATGAGTATGTTAACCAATTATCAGATCGAGGAATATCAATGAATGTAATAAACGGAAATGAACATTGTAAAAAACGTACTCTCAGAAATAATCTATGCAAAATTGGGTCCCTGACATGATAGGTGTTGCAATTGTGAAACCACCAGTTGTGAATCCATGTAAACTACTAACGAATCAACACCAAGAGATATTGCCTTCAAGAGTAGGTTGACCACTGCAGTGCACTCTGCTACATTGTTCGAAGCAGGACCAATGTAAACACCTCTTGAAACTAACAACTGACCGAATGGATAGTGGATTACCCAGGCCATGGAAGTTAGGTTTCGGGTATGTCTACTAGCACAATCAGCAAATCCAAAATGACTCATTTCATCCAATCATACCTGCCAAAGCAGATCAAAAACATCAAAACCACACCAAAAACTCGAAACACATATATCTACAAAAATACTATGTACAAAAATATAATATATACAACCAAGAAGATGCTAGGCCTAAGCCTAAGCATAATTTTTTTTCAAATAGAGCCCATTTATGGGCTCCGCCAACTCGTTCCCATCAAAGTCAACCAAGAAATAAGCTCCTTATTTCAAGTAATTTTTGACGATAAAGGGGTCATACCACATAGATTTTAACTTGCCTACCCCTAAGGCATCCTTCTCTTCAGCATAAACCAAGACAAGTTCACCTTCAGATAAAACCCTAGGTTTGAACACCTTATCATACTGAACATTCACCTGTTTCTTATGCGCCTCATTCATCGTAGTTGCATCTCATCACTACTCATCAATATTTTCTAGATGGACAAGGTGTTCTTCAAGACTGGAAGTGTCAAGAATAATTTCAACTGATAACTTAAGGGAAGGAATTTCCCATTCAATAGGAAATATAGATTCCAACTCATAAGCTAGTTGAAACAAAGTGAAACTGGTTGCAGTGTTTATAGACATCCGGTATGCCCAAAGTGTAGAGTACAACATGACATGCCAATTGAATCTGGCTTTATCAATTTTCCATTGAAGAATTGTCTTCGAGGATTCCTTAACGACTTCAACTTTCCCATTGTCTTGAGGATAATAAGGAGATGAATGCTCTTGCCAAAAACATAATTTCAGAGCCAATTTAGCCATCATACTATTTTGAAAATGACTGCCATGGTCAGTAACAATCTCTTTGGGGATACCAAAGTGAGAAATGACTTGATTGAAAAGGAACAGGGCTGTTGTCTCACAGTCATTCCCAAAAGTAGGCATAGCCTCAACCCAGTTTGTGAAGTAGTCTACAACTACAATAATGTACTTGTGACCCTTAGTCGAAGGCAGGTTACATGTCATATAATCACTACCCCACTTTGTGAAAGGACTGACAGTGATGACAGGAAAGAGCGAAGCTGGATGAGCATGCATATTTTGCGTATAAACCTGACAAGGATGACACTTTTTGACCGCTTCAATAGTATCTTTGAAAATTGAAGGCCACAAGTATCTTGCACGCAAGATTTTTTGGGCTGTACAACCCTAAATAAATGACCACCACAAACTCCATTGTGGCAATCATTCAGCACAACCTCAACTTCTTCAAGAGTTAAGCAACATCTAGGGATCGAATCGACCCCGCGATGATATAGAGTGTCACCAATAATCAAATAACTTTTGGCTAAGTGACACAACTTTCGACGCTTATCTTTCCAAAAAGATAAGGGAAACTTCAGAGTCCAGAGATAAACTATGAGATCTCTGTACCAAGGATCCTGTGAAGAAATGAGAAACAGAGGTTCATCAAGAAATTATTCTTCATAAACAATCTCCTCTCCACAGGGAAAGTCAGAAATTAACTCCGCAAATACCAATGACTTTTTGGGCTTGGCAGACAAAAAATTCAAGATCAAACTCTTGCAAAATAAAAATCCATCGATTGTATTTTCCCCCAATCACTCGCCTACTAAGAACAAATTGAAATGGATTGACGACTGCGAAAACGTACGTTTTGCGAAGGGGAATGTAATGTTTGAGCCGTTGAACAACATGAATGGCTACTAAATCTAGCTTCTCAATCACAGAATATTGGAGTTTAGGACCTACTAAGCCTCGACTAAGGTAGTATATAACATGCTCAGAAAGAGCATCATCCTCTTGAACCAAAACCATGCCAATGGTAGATTCCACTGCAGTGAGATACCAAAGGAAATCCCTACTATAATCAAGTGGACTCAGTAATGGAGCAAAGGTCAATTGTTTTTTCAAAGCATCGAATGAATGTTGAGCAAAGACATCCCAAAAGAATGGAAATCCTTTCTTCAACAACCTCATAAACCCCTTTGTAATCTCGGCATAATTCACGATGAATATCCATAAGAAATTAGCTTTTCCATGCAAACTTTGAAGTTGACAGATCAAACATGGGGAAGGAAACTAAAGTATTGCTTCAACCTTGAAGGGATCTACCTGAATCCCTTCCATAGATACAATGAATCCCAACAACCAACCGGATGTGACAGTGAAAATACACTTATTAGGGTTCAACCAAATTTCATAATATCGACATTGATCAAAAACTTGACGAATTTATAAAGGATGATCAATTCTCTTGCAAGAACAAGCAGCTAAATCATCCAAATATGCCTCAATAATATGTTTGATGTCATGGAAGGTGTAAGACATGGCCCGTTGAAAGGTAGCTCTAGCATTTTTAAGGCCGAAAGGAATCTTCTTGTAAGCAAAGGTACCCCAGGGACAAATAAACACAATCTTAAACTTATCTTCAGGATGGATAGTGATTTGATTATATCCTGAGAAACCATCCATGAAGGAGAAAATCTCATTCCCCGCACCCTCATCAATGATCTGATCTATAAATGGTGTGGGGTAATTATCTTTAGGACATACTTTATTCAAGTCCCTGAAATTGATGCAAACTCGGATCGTTCCTTGTTTCTTGTCCACATGAACTGGATTTGAAACCCACTTAGTTAATGGTACGGGGTATATGAAACCCACCTTAAGCAGCTTCTCCACATCGACTTTGATAGCTTTTGCCTTCCTAGGGTTGACCGGATGAAGATTCTGCCATATAGGCTTAGTGTTTTTGTCTATCTTGATCTCATTCTTGACAATAGATGAATCTATACCAGTCATTTCCTCATAAGACCAAGCAAATACATCTCGTAATTATCAAAAGAGATCATTGTAAGTTTGAATTTCCTCAAGGAAAAATTCAGCTCCAAAGAAGACATTCTCAATAATGTTGGGATCTCTAGAGATGTTCACCGGGGTAGTAGCAAAAATAACAACCATGTTCCCTTCAACAAATACCTATGCTGGTACTAAAGGGTTCAGGACTAGGTGAACAGGAGAGGAAGACTGATGGCTAGAGAAACTTTATTCAACTTCTCGCAAGTCTAGTAAAAAATAAGACAGATGATCCAAATCATCCCACGGTATTTCTACACCAGTCATTGCTTCAAGGATGGCCTCTTCAGACAGAAGAGTGGTATCAAGGCAATCTTGAGCATATGAACTAAGATTCCAAGCCGGGACCACATCTCCATCCAATTCCTCTGGTGAAAGATAAAATGGCATGGAATCTGCAGAGTCAACAATAGATATATAAGAAATCTCAGTTGCAGACATAGGAAATTCCATTCCACCCACTTGACCTTCTTGTAATTTGGAGGTAGGAGGAGGTAAGGTCCAAGGTTTCGAAAAATAATGATTTCGAAAGAACTCTTTCCGAGTGGGAACCCTGGATGATGAAATAAAATTGATATGAACCAAAGGAGGCGAAAAATCAAACGTACCCATCAAGGATGTACACATTCCAACCCCCAATTTCTGAACAAGTTGCTTGGTATCATTCACCAAGGGAACAATCGAGTCAGAAGATGAATTTGGATCTACCGGCGAACACTCCATCTGATCAACAATGATAATTATCCCTTTGTGAGGTAAACATAAAATATGAAATAATGAGGATGCAATAGCATCCATCTCATAGATCCAGTTTCGCCCCAACAGAAGGTTATAGTCTAATCTTGCATCAACTATTTCAACTTTGATATTCACAATTTTACCCCCAACACGGATGGGTGAAGCTGGAACAATGCCATGTGGCCTGTGAGAATGACCATCAAACATAGTAAGAAGAGTAGCTAATGGGACAGCTGAAGGAGATCAAATGGCCTTCCAACATGTGAGAGACATCACACACGTGGAAGAACCCTCATCAACTACTGTTCAAAATATATTAAACTTCTAATATGTAGAATTAATCTGGAAAGCCATATGATGAGGAAGTATCTACTTAAAAGTTGACATATCAAATGTGATTATCAGATAATTCTTTGGATCAACAGCCCCAATGGTAGTGATCAATGCACTCCTTTGTGTAGGACACGACTCGAGTACCTCTAATGCATACATAGCACAAGGAATTTGAACCAGATCTTCTACAATCGAGTAGTTCTGGGCAGCCTTGGCATTAGGATTGATCATATTACGCTTTATAGACCCTTTCGACATCTGAGTTATAGGCTCAACTGCAGGCCTCCCTATATGGAGTGGCTCAGCATTAGCAGGAGCACCCTTAGCTTTAGAAGACTCTACTTTTCCATAATCACAAGATCTCGTAATGATATCTACATGAGCACTCATCATGTGTATGTTTTATGGATTTTCCCTTTCATGTTTGCCCCCAGGGGAGCTCCGATATTTGCGTTTTCACCAACAAGTTGTTGCTACCCTTAGGGAAAAGGGTTTCTCAGCATGACCTGGGAACTAGAAGCACCCTATTGAGCTAAAAATAACTGAGCATCCTAAATTCTAGGGCAGAGGTGTGTAAGATGGTATCTAGTGCACAAATTGCATGGAAATTTAACTTTATTTTTATTATCCCTCTTACGCTCTCCAACATGATCATTGGATTTGTTTGCATTTCCCTTCCCATCCTTGTCTCCTTTTTTATTATTTCATCACTTCTTCTTCCCGTCAGATTGTTGATTTACTTTAGGGTTAGAAGTTTGAACAACATTAATAGCCAAGGATTGAGAAGGAGTTTACACTGAAGGCGTAGCCTGACCAAAAGGAGCAGATTTTAAAGACAACTACTGCAATTGATTTAGCACGTTAGCCCTACCACTATCGATCAAACCAATAAGTACATCACCATGAGTATGAGGTTTAGTTTTGTCGAAATCTAACTTAGAGTGAGGAGAATTCGACGAGATTTTATTACGGACTCCAGACTGAGAATAGATCCATTCTAGCTGCTGAGCCCTAAAAATAGCCTGCTCTTCAGAAAATACCCTCGAAAGGGATACATCCTTTGATATTTATGGCTGCAAAGATTCTAAAACCATTCAAGAAGGAATTCATTTTGGATTTGGGCTTTGATGAGCCTCTTCCTTCTTCTCCATTCCTGAATGTGATAAGAAATATGAGTTGATTTTCCCTACTGAAAATTGGCCAGGAGGTCAGTCCCGACATCATAACAAACAGGCAACTAAAAATGGTTTAAGAAAATCGTATCCAACTCACCAAAAGTAGAAAAATTGCCCCCTGTCAGCTCGATGTACCTTTCTGCTGCATTTCCAGTTAATTTTTGTGGAAATAATCTCAACCTAATCGAATCATCGATAAGGGAGTTTGACGAACACCATAAGTGGAAAGTGGTGACATGATCCGCCGGATCCTCACCATTCTTCCCTTCAAACTTTGGAATTTTTTAGGGTAGTTTGGTGGGGACTAGAGGCCACCTCCGACTATACCAAATAGGATAGTTAGTCAATTTCAATAGATCTGGCAAGTTTAATGTTGCCAGAAATGGTAAGCATGGAGGAGCCTAGGAATTCCATCCCCTATAGGAAAGATTTCCCACATTCTGAAAATAATATCCTAGATTTGTTGAGGCACCAGGTTGATAGATGTTGTTCATAGAAAATTCTGAGCCATAAGAAAATCCTTGTGACCCAGCATTCGGATAAGGACCCCCTCCCAACACAGGGTTACTATAAACAGGAACATTCCCCCCAACCGAGGTATTGAATGAGGAAGAAACCCCTTGGAAAGGGTTCCAAGCATTTGAAAATCGAGAAAAAGCCTGAGAAACACCCATTGAAGGGAAATAAATATTCCCTTGCTGACTAGCGAAAAACTGACTCCCAGCTCTGAATGATGTAAAAACAAGGTTCCATCCCAAAAAAACATTAGAGCCTTGAACTCTAGAAAAAGGATTGAATCTTTGATTCTCATAGGTGAAGGGAAAGGATCCTAAGAAAGGGTTCAAATGAGGGATATACCCACTTCTAAAGGGGAACCCTTGAAATGAACTTGATCCACTAGCCATAGAAGGTATAGGCGTGGAAACAACTGCGAGAACAGAAAAGGAGACATAAGGAATTCCACTAGAGGGCATTCCAAAATAAAAGGGGCCAGATTGAGAAGCATATGCCTGGGCATTTCCACTCGAAGATGGAATAGAAGAAGAGCCAAGCATATCAACACTAGAAGTGATTGTCGATATGGTAATAGTTCCTCCTGCTTCGAATAAAAGAGGAGTATGAACACTTGCAGTGCTCATAGCCGAATTTGTATTACAAGTCATGGCCATCGAAAGAAAGGGATGTGATGGAAAAGGAATAGCCGGTCTCTGAGACTCAGGCCCGATGTACAAAAGTACTTTAGGAAAACTAGCAGGAAGAGGAGATGGAAGTGACATAGGAGGTTGAGGAATTTCTTCAACTTCAACTTTTTCTGCTGGAAACAAGAATCTAGAGATGAGTGGAGCACTCCTCCCTAAAATAAAACTAACACTAGGAACACCCACAAAAACAACAAGCCCATACGGAGGATCACTCTCCACTTCTTTCGAAACCACTAGGTAAAAGTCACTCACTAAATTACTCCTATGCATTCGTGAAGAAGGCTCGGCACTCGCAGGAGAAATCCCACAAAGCCTCCTCGATCGACGAGGTGATCAGTCAACCACTTTAAGAGATTAATTTTAGACTCAAAAAATATAAGAAGCTAAGAAATATAGGAGAAAAGAGCACACTGTAAAAATTTCCTAAGATACAATCAATCAAGTGCCCTTTAGGTATTTCTGCTCTGGGTGATTAGGACACCAAAATACAAGAAAGCAAAATAAGAGGACCTTCCGAAAATAGTCCAGGGTAATTATGCCCCAGGCCTACTAGTGAAATCTTTTTTAGCCTAAGAACATTGTCATCTTGAAATCTTTTTCTTTCCATTATGAGTGAAAAGCCAAAAAAAATTTCTTGTTTTCTGTTCCTTTTTTTTTTTAATTTTACGGTTTTCATATGTTTTGAAGCATTTTTTGTTAGTTTCTGGTCTTTGGTTCTTTACTTCATTTTGGAAAAAGTTCTTTCTAGATTTCTCTCTTTCACATCAAGTACATTTTGGCATTTATCTAATGCATAGGAGTTCTTGTTGGGACTAGCCATGCTTTTCTGTCAAAAGTGATTGAACCATTTCTCTCAAGAGACTCTTTTCACTTCTTCAAAGTTAGCAATCTTATAATTTTCATATCATTGGTAGTTTTGCATTAAGTGCATTTAAAAAATTTAGTATTTTTCATAGTTTTTTGGAGTGTGTGAAGTGTGAGTAATTGAAAATAAAAACAAAGTTTTTCAATTATTTAGTTTTGTAGAACCCATATGGAGATCTCTTTTCATCGAAAGGAAAATATTGCATTCACATGTAGTACGTTTTCATTGATTTATTTTGTGTCGACAAACAACATCAATTTCACTTCTGTATACCTTTGAGTTAAGTAACAACCAATTTCAAATCAAGCGCTATAATTAAAATCAACTAGAATTTTTTGTATTATTGTCATTAATCATACACCATCTACCTAGGTTGTAGGGCCTTGGAATAGGTGAGTGGAGAGTTAACTCTCCAAGGCCGCTGAAACTGTTAAACATAGAAAGTTTATTAATGAGAAAAATCCAACTTCATTAAGTGGACAGGGAAATATCTCCTCCAGAGAGTCAAGCGTGAGGGAAAGTGCAGACAGAGAGGAGAGATACCCCCTCTCCTATTTGTTGAATCTTTACCTAAGACCATTCCACCCGGCTGCCAATATGGATTGGTGCCCTTAGTTGCCTCTCCTAGGGATCACACAAGTGACCGCGGGGGTGAATACTTGTGATACTTGAGATAGACGTTGCATCACTTTCATCAGTACTTCTGGAGGGTGCCCTTACGAATCTTGGGGACTTGCACCGGCAAAGGCCTGTTACCTTCGCTAGTAGGCCTGGGGCATAATTACCCTGGAATCAAGATGACAAGCATAAAACTACTCAAGAACTAGAATCAAGAAAATGAGTCTCAAAAGGGCTTCAAAGTGCTTAAGCCAACTATTCTACTTTCGTAGCAGGACCCAAATAAGCAAGAAGAAGCAAAAAACTCAAGAAACTGATTCAAAATAGTAACAAAATCTTCCAGCGAACAAAAACTCAAAAAACCAAGAAAGGTCTCTTCAAGATTCGCTACAAGGCTAGTCCAAGAAATCAAGAAAACCAAAAAAGTCAAAAGACACAAAAACCAAAGGTGAAGCAATGCATAAGGCCAAGAAGAACAAACAAGTAGAGGCTCACTGTTCTGAATGGCCAGAACAACCAAGAACTCCAAGAAAAAATCTTGGTACTACAGTCGCAATTCCAATCACACAAAATAGGAAATTTATCAAATCACTAGGTTTTCATAAGAGCAAGAGAGAAATGGATATAAAAACATAACAAACATAGTGGAGACATCCTAAAGACACCACATGAGTGGTCAACCACAGACATAAAAAGTGACAAGGCTTCAAAACTCAATTTTTCAAATTCTCCCTAGCATACGTGGTTCTACTGTATGTAGCAAGCATGTATACATGGCTGCAACCAAAGAAAATCATGTATACTTGGGTCCTTTTGGAAAATATAGAGGGCATACATGGCTGTGTACAGACTAAGTAGCGCATATAAACATAAATAAGGAAAAAAAGAAAAATTCAAGCCTGATCAAGATACCAGGACTTCTGTCACGTTGGAAAAAGACTTACTATACTGTAAAAAGAGATAAAGCTATCAGGAAACCTACAATACAGATAAAACAACCCAAGATAGGAATTACATGGATGTAATCCCTAGCGGAGTCACCAGTTTTGTTATGGGCAATGTTACCCTAAGGTCTTAGGTTGATAAACCTTCACAGATCAGGGGCATGTCATCACAATAAGGACTCATATAACCAACTTCTATGCTTTAAACCAGAAAGTAAGGATTGCAGATCTTACCCATTTATCCTTTGTTTGTAGTAGATCCCGCGGGGTTCAAACCCCCTGCAACTCTTTCTGCTTCAAAACCTACAAACTAGAAAGAACAAGCACAAAAAACTACTTGTACAACATATGTGTTCTAGATGTTAGAAAAATAGTATGCATAATCTCATAAGAAATAACAATAAATGAACTATTTAAGGTCATAAATTATGTATAGGAGATATATGACACATGAACATGAGGAACAAGATGACACTTCTTTTATTGATAACATGTA